>BMAV01001958.1:15239-25644 GCA_019973955.1 Trichonephila inaurata madagascariensis | reverse complement strand
CTGAGAAGTTCATGTTGTTAATTTGTTGTACTAGCACCGAGAAAACCTGGATTGTTTGTTGAAGCGTCTGTGTGATTAAATTGATGCATTCGTTTTTACTATTATTTACTTGTTGTTGGGTGGGATTTTAGGATCTGAGGGTCTGAGTTTGTAGATGATTGATAGCAGGCATTTGACTGATATGTGGTGCCATCTGCTGGGGAACAGTGGAGTTAGAAGGTGTCTGTGTGACTTGCGCGTATGATATATTCGGTCTAACCAGGCTATATTTACAACTCTTGAGTAATTTGATTTATTACTAGTGCCTTGGCTTGGGGAAGAGGAGGCACTAGGAATAATTTGCCATGTGGCCGAAAACTTGACAATTTACACAAAATAGTGTTTCGGCCCTTTTGATCTGGCATTCTCTCTCGTCTTAGCCTCGCCACATTTTAGACATCTAGGGGTGAGATGACAGTTGTCCGCGGTATGATTGAATTTGTTGCATTGAAAGCATTGGGTGACCCCTTTGCTTTCAAAGCCTTCTACTCTTACAGTAAGGTAACAGAGTTTATCTAATTTTAAAAAATTTAGCGTTGGTCAGATTACGTAGGAGGGAGATAAGAAAAACTGGTTGGGGTTGGTTTGAAATTCGTCCTATAATTTCCGTGACCCTGTCGACAGTGAATCCCAGATCAGTTAGGTCACTGTGAATATCGGTGATTTTCGTGTCGCGTGAAAGGTTTTTTTATTACAACTTTAATGGGTCTTTCTTCTTTAGGGGTGATTGAATAGATCTCGTATTTTAGTTGTTCAAGGGTGTGATTAAGTTGGTGATATATTGGTCGAAGGTGTCTGTGTACAATTTAAGGTAATCTCCAGTCATTTTACTTCTGAGGGTAGACACATCTTATCTATGTGTGTGTCAGGGTTTTCATTTGGGCACGGAAATTAAGTGTGATTTTTAGCATAACTGGAAGTGGTAATTTAATGGGAGTGGTGTTTAAATTATTGTTAGTTTTACTAAGTGTGTGATTTTTGTTTTGTTTATCAGTCGAAGTTCCTGCTACGGGTATAATTTGGGGTTCAAAGTTTTCTAGAGCGTTGAATTTATTAGTTAGGGGTTAACTTTAAAGTTTAATTCCGGATTTGAATTGGTTTTGGAATTTTTTGAAAGCCTTCTAGAGGGGGGGGGGAATAAATCCATCGTTATTTCCCTTGCGTTTAACTGATGCTATTTTGAGGAGTGGTGGAAATTCTTGTGGGGTGTTTTTAGCGAGAGAGAAATTAAGGGTATTATGCATAGTTCAGCCAGGGGTATTATAGGAGCGGGTGTGTGTGAGAAGAAAACTCACTTACCGCAAGTTGGTGTAGCTCTCCGTAGTGAACTAGACTTCGGAAGTTGTCGCGCGGTCAGGGTGGGATTTCTTTCATCCGTTATTCCATTTAACCTTAGAGCGTTGATTATCGACTTGAAATTTTCTATGATGATGACAAACTTCTTTATGTCGGTGGTGAGGGTCTGTAGTCTTTCGCAGTTGGTTTTCTGGGGCGTTTCGGATTGAGAGGTGTTGTTAGGAGAAGGTAGCGATAGGTCCATTCCGTTGTCACTTTTCAGGTCCAAGTTCAAAGCCATGAAGGGTACACGTAATAGAAATAGATGAAAGTGTCAGGGCAAACTTCGCTGTCAGTATGGAATAGCACTGATTCTACAGTAGCTTCAATCCTTTTTCTGAGCTTTGATCTCGACGTCAATCCAACTTGGTGGTGCTAGTTTTCTTCTGCCAGGTCGTATTTAGATCAATAAACCCATGATTCATATCTTATTCAAACATACTCTTGTTAAGATTCTACAAGCTCTTTTATTTGTTTCATCAGGGCAGGGAATCTCTTTAGATGTGGAGTAATCTATGCTACAAAGTTTTTTATTATTCTGAATAACACTCCTAATGTCATGATTGATATAATAAATCATTCGAAGTTCTCAGCCGAACTGAAGAAAAGCTGCGGTAAGGTTGGTGGCTTCACATTTGTGAGTATTCATGGCAAAGCGAATAGATGGAAACTTCTCGGGCCATTTTGTGTGATGATCTCCAACTAGGATTGCAAAGTGAGGCTTTATATCTCGATTCTGCCGTTCCACTGGATTGGCTTGTGGGTTTTAAACTGGAGTAAACATTTGATTTATGTCTAGCAGATGGCACACTTGCTGCATAACTGCACTAATAAATTGTGTTTCGTTGTTGCAGATAATGCGCCTGGGTAGGCCATATCACAAGAGTAACAGCACATTTTTTTTTTGCTGTAGCATTGCGCAGAGAGTTCAACCCACTTTGTTGTGTAATCATCAACAATCAGAATATACTTTTTACCATCAGAAGTATCTGGTAAGAAACCAAACTAGTCTACAACAAGCGTCTCAAAACGTTGACTACACACTGGAGTTGGCAATAAGCGAGATGGTTTCTGATTTGTCGGTTGTAACCTGTTGTACTCATCAAAATTTTTAATGTAGTCTTGAACGTACTTTCACATTACACTAAAGTAATATCTCTGAGAAGTTCGATGGTAAGTTCCATCAACTCCATAGTGTCCGGTGGTTAGGGAGTCGTGTGGTACTCCTGAAGAACCTTTTTCCACTCATAAAAGTGGATCACTAGCTAGGCTTCTGATTCGGAATCAGGACAATATCGATATAAGAGTCCTTGGTTCATGATCCTAGTCCAATTAGCATAGTTTTCATCTTGTACTGGATTTTCAAAAGATTCTACAATTTTCTTAATGTCTTGAGCTTTTAGTTGTTCTTGTATGTCTGCACAGCTACGACTAGGCATGTTGATAGTCACGCTACACACTTCATAAAACTCTTCCTTATGTTCACATACAGAATGGGATAACAAGTCTGCTATGACATTTACTCTACTCGGGATATATTCCATTTTCAGGTTGAATGATTGGAGTTGTAGGGTCCTCCTCGCTAGTCTACCTGAAGGTGACTTTAAGGTCAGAAACCACTTTAGGGGTGGGTGATCGGATATACGGTAATTTCTTGGCTTTCAATGTAATTTCGAAATTTATTGAGTGCCCAAACAACGACAAGAGCATCCCATTCGGTGGTGAAAAAGTTATTCTCAGCAGCAGCTAACATCTTCCTTGCATATTACATAGGTTGCTCTTCGCCTTTACCTTGCAAGAGGACCACCCTATGGCAAAGTTACGAGCATCAGTGCAAATAAATGTAAGGTTTTTTGTGGCATCACTCTGTTTTAAAATGGGTAGACTGGTTAGAAGTTGTTTCAAAATTTGGGAAGAATTTTCTTATTCATCTCCCCAAGACCAAGCTCAACATTTCTTTGTAAGATTGCTAAGTGGTTTGGTTACCTCTGAAAAACTAGGAATAAATGTTCTATTCCACGAATAGGTTTGCAGGAACAACTGCACCAGCTTTACATTCTTTGGAGGAAGCATTTCCCTGATAGCAGAGGTTTTTCAGGGTCTACTTCCACTTATGTGATATAATGTCCAACATATTTCACTCGATTACAAGCAAAATTACTTTTACTATGGTTTGCTTGTAGTTTATAAACAGTAAAAGTCTCTTAAATACAGCTTTGAGATCTTTAATGTGTTTTTCAAAGGTTTCTGACAAGAATATGATATCATCAAGGTAAAAAAGAACGAGAAAGGTCACTGCGGAATTTGTCGATCGGTCTCTGAAATGTGGCTAGGGCCGTTTTCAAGCTAAAAAAAGGCATTCGAAGATAGCCGAAAGTTTTAAATGGACACACAAATGCTGTTTTGTCTCTATCAGAAGCACATACATTAAACTGGTGGTAACCTGAATGTAAATCTATAGTTGTCATGAAAGGCGTATGCTTCGCTTTGTGACGAAGGTCATCAATTCTAGGTAATGGATAAGAGTCAGCCACTGTCATAGCATTAAATCCTCTATAATCGATTCAAAGACCGATTTTCCTATTTGCCTTGGGAACGAGCACCACAGGCACAGCATACAGCGATTCACATTCTTCTATGATGTCCTGCCCCAAAAGTTTATTTTCTTTTTTAAATAACTCCTTCTTTGCAGGTGGTAACCTCTAGAGAGGCACACGGAAACAGGAGGACTATCTCCTGTTTTGATACGGTGTTCAATGAAGGGAATAGGCTCTTCTCCTGGTTCAAAGACAGTTTTGTATATCTTCAGCAAATTTCCCAGTTCATTTCTCTGCTCCAGCGTTAGACATTTACCTTCGTCTTCTCGCAGCAAGCAGGTATTCTCTTCAAGATTGAGTCGGCTTTGGACTTCTTGGATGATTAGCTCCTTAACAAAATCATAAGTTCGACGAGGTGTATCCCAAAAGAACCAGTTTCGGTGTCTCAGATTCAGAATGATGCCAGCTTTTTGTAAAAAAATTCATTCCCAAAAATGTTCTATTTCCTTTGGCATAAGGTAAAGCTATTAGTGGTGTATGGATAACACGTCCTTCAAGTCTTATAGCTACACTGGTTGTGTAGACTTCTACTTCTGACTTATGGCCATCAGCAAGGGACATAGAGAGTCAATCGAATGGAGATTCACCAAGTTATAGAAAATTGTCTTTGAATGACAAAGGATCATTACAGATTCGAACCTGGTCAAAATGGACTTCGAAACAATGTACTTGAATGCCGTGAAGGTATGCGAAAAACTGAAACAGACCATGAACAAGTTTCAAGGCTCAGAACAAGTGCTCCAAGTTTACACCCAGTTACTCAACAACCAGACGAAAACAAAGAAATAAAAGATGTCCTGAAAAAATCAATTGAAGAAACTACTAAAAGCAATGATGCATGTCATGGTGAGTGAGCTTCGTACTCTCCTCCTCCCCCCAGTAGTTTACCTGATTGCCCGGACCATAAGACCCCATTTACTAATCTATATAAATATGGAAATTAATTCTGATAGAGAAAAAAACCTTAAATAACGATAAAAGTAATAAAACTGATAACCTAAGTATTAACGAAGAAAAATAAAATAAAAATAAAAAACGTAAAAGCAAGCAAAAAGAATAATCAGATTACTTTGTTTCTCCCAAGAAACTGCCAGGTCTGACTATCCAATCGTAAATATTGATCAAAATTGAAACGGTCAACCAGTTTATCAACTTGAACAAACTAAACCCAACTCTTGAACTTGACTTGACCCAAATTAAACTTCAACCCAATTAATTCCGATCAAACTCCTCCGAAGCTCAAGCCCCCACCTTCAATAATGCTGAAAATTAAGAGTAACTATCGAAAGCAACTTAAGAAAATTAATGAAAAATTCCCCGACATTAAAAGTAAAATTTTCGGTGAAATTATTAAATTTTATGTTAATAGCGATGAAGAATATCGGAGTCTTACTCACGCCTTCACGGTGTGTAGTGACTTTGAATTTTACGTCATAAAGCCGAAAGTAGAGAAACCTATTCAAATTGTCATTAAAAGTCTTCCCATCTTCACGAAAGTAGAAGATACTCAAAATGATTTTGAGGAAATTGGATACACAGTTATCAGCTGTTTACAACTCATATCTAAAAAAAACTCGATTCCTGCTCCCTTTTTTCCAACTTACTTTACCAAGAAATGCGAATAATCAAAAAAATTTATTAACAGATGACATTGATAATTTTCAGTCTGGCGTATGGATCGCGGAGTGATCCCCAGTCCCGTGTTGTGAAAAGGGTGATTTTGAACCAGTCTGCGTGGAATGAAACCTAATACGAAAATTCGCTTTAAAATTAAAACTAATGGGTTGACATCTACTCGATGTCGTGTGTACGCTAGCTATTTAACAAAAATGAGTATGAAAGCAAAGTGACTCCTAAAAGCATTTAATTATCACGAGCACAAACACATGACATTACACGATCACGATCACAGTACAAGAACAAGGAAGTAAAAACGCGACAAGACAGAGCATTCAGCAGTGATGTAGTCCTGATGCTCTTTGATTGTGTGTGGAGAAGGAAAGATGCCTTTTTGCACTCCTTTCGCAACACTGTGGGTTTTTATTGCTTCTATAAGGAAGCCTTGAATCGTACTAACTAACCTTGGTTACATGCTAATAAATGTTTAGGAATTCCTCGTTGGAGGAGTCACTCAATCTTTCAAACGTGAAAATTTTTATCATACCGCGGCAAACCGCTATCTAAAACCTAGATGCATAAAGTTTGAAAAAGTATATATATAAAAAAAAGAAAAGAAAGAAAGCAGGAATATATGAACTGTGAGAACTACGTACATACAGCCTGCTACACCAAATGCTCAAAATTCCCAAAGTTAAAAAAGGGTTATCCTGTGTTGAGAGAGAAAACATTTAAAAATAATACTTTCAACAACGTGAAATACAAGCAGCATCCTACGCTAACTTTGTTAGTGGAAATCTATACCACCGACTCTTCTCAAAATAATAATGAATCTCAAAATAATAACAACGAACAAAACAAAAGTTTTCAAAGCATCTGAGGATTTGGCCATAACCAGGAAGACAATATTTCTAATCTACTACAAGTTTTCGAACTTTTCAATTTAATTTATATTTTGGTAAAAAAACAATGCGAAAGATTTTGCAGTTATTACCTTAACTTAAAGTAGCTAAATCAGATGTGAACACACAAAAAGCCTATCTACCAATCGAATTCATTTCTTTAACTTAACTTCAAAAATTTCCCTTTTTCTTTTAATTCGATTTTCTCCTTTAATTTAAAACTTCATGGATTTCTTTTACTTGTGTATCGTGTAATCAACACCAATAGCTCACTCCCAACATCCAAACTAAAGACTCTGTTATATATTTCCCGATTATTTAATTCCATTGGTCAGTTAGACGATTATATCCATTATATTTTTATGTTATTCCGATAATTTAGTTCATCTTTTACACATTTTGATTTATTTCCCTAGACGACTCAGAAGACGTGTACAGCACAAAGAACATTACGTAACTGATTCTTCATGCTAAAGAAAGTATAACTCTCAGATGACATGCAGCGCCATCTATTCGTTTTATTTTTAATTTACAACACACACCATTCAGGAAGCCGGGATTTTCCTCTGCCATCCTGTTAGTTTCTGTTTCCTAAAGCCACGCCTCTACCTAACCATCTGAAACACCATCCATCTCGCTGTTCCAGACAGGGGGCTGAGGGCTTCTGACGTAACTCAAGTTGCCCTGCAAAAACATCAAAGTCAAGTTGGTTTCTTCATTCAGTCTCTTGATTTCATCTTAAGCAGAAACGCTTTTTCTCGCCATTTATCTTATTTGTATTATATTTGTATAAAGGCAAAACCTGATTTTGCACGAGGGCCCTGATATTCTCTGTAACGCCACTGACAAGGCCTATTCAGAACTAGCTGCGCCATTATATCAAATATGTTTTCCATATGTAATACGAGACAAAATGCGAAGAAAATTGTAGCAGAACGTCTCATATTTATAGCTCTAGAAACGATATGTCACAAATTCGGTTTCTTCCGATTTTCCTTCAACGTTAATTGTAGCTGATAATAATTATTCTATATTCATATTATATATATATATATGTAATAAATTACTGGAACAGCTTTTGCACCAGTTTTTTTATTAATATATAATGCATGATATTTAAATAATAAGAAATTGCCATACCACGATAGGGTGTAGCTAAATCGTTTCTGCGTACTGTCCGTCATTGCAACGGCAATTATGTGATCCGCCTTTAATCAAAGGTGGTAATTTGGGAACTGTTTACTTTGTCTAATAGAATGATCCGCTTGATCGAAAATTGAAAAACAAAAAAAGAAATAATACTTAAGCAGAATTGAGAAGCTACACCCTTTTGTGCTTTAAAGTTTTATATACCTGCAGTTTCCTTTTTTGTGCTTTAAAGTTTTATATGCCAGCAGTTTCTCAAAATAAATTTACTTGTAGCTTCGGCTTTAAAGTGTCATTTGTAACCTGGCCGCGGTAGCCGAGTGGTATAGGTATCGGATCGTGGCTTACCTTGTCATGAGTTCGAGTCCAGTACCACTAAACACCCGCTGTGTAAGGCAGCGATGCACGTTAAATCTGTCGAGAGCTGAAACGTCCTCCCATTGGTGTGGTAGTTAGGAGAGGGGGGGTGCCAGCTCAGGTGTCGTCCACGTCTCTTGACCATGGTTCAAAGTGACGTGGTTCGTTGCCAAAAGCCCTAGTGTAGCTGAACGGTGCGACGTTAATATTAAATCAATCAATTTCATTTGTAATTTATTTTTTCAATAGTGTATAAATGAAGAAATACGAAGTGGTTTTCTGAAGAAGACAGTACAACTTTTTTCTATACAAATAAAAAAAACATGAAGTTCAAGGAATAATTTGAATATAAAAAAAAGAGCGCCACTGTTTCATTACCCCCATTTTGATATCTGTTATTTTTTTTATATATATTTCTTTTTTGCTTGTATTCACATCAGGACCTAGAAAGTTTTCTCTGTTATCGCCTGCAGCGAATGACTCATATTGCCGCTGGATATGCGGACTACAACACAGAATTAGGGAAATCCACAGTCGCGCTCTAAGTCTTTTCAATGAAGTATAGTTATTATTTATAATACATATGATTTTTATATTTAAAAAAGTGGTGTTAAGCTTTTGTTTCTTAAAAAGAGGTATTTATTTCTAGTATTGGCAATGTCTTTGCTTCTGATAAATATTTAGAAATATTACGATGCA
This sequence comes from Trichonephila inaurata madagascariensis, assembly GCA_019973955.1. Taxonomy (NCBI): domain Eukaryota; kingdom Metazoa; phylum Arthropoda; class Arachnida; order Araneae; family Nephilidae; genus Trichonephila; species Trichonephila inaurata. Next base: position 16,952 of record BMAV01001958.1, on the reverse strand, counting down.
TAAAATTGCAAAGGACACAGCCGAGGTTACGTTTGTCCGACTAAAGAAAAGATTCTCTGTATTTTGCAACAAAATGGTGATCCAGACTGCCGAATTTCAAAAACTTCCTTTTTCCAACAGATGGCGTTGTTTGCAACTCGGATGACGTCAAGAACGATAAAACTTGTTATCTAGTAACCTACCGTTATTCTAGCAACGGGGTGTGGTTTAAAAATGATTGACAGATGATTTTGGCATGAGAACGCATGCGCTGTTTGAAAACCAGATCGAGCAGAAAAAAACGTCTCGAGGGGATGGGAGATTGTTACGCTTATGGGATGTGTGTGGGAGGAAATGAACGAGTTTTCTTCTAAAGGTTTCTGGTTTCTAGTTTATTACTGCCGTATAAATTCAGGTGCGTGTGGTGCCGTGCTAGTGGATTTCAATTTTTTGACGAAGAATTTGGTAGATCTTCAGCTGAAATTTAGAAAAAGTATTTTTGATGTGTAACATCTTTTCTCTCGGTTATCGAATTTTGTTGGAGCGATTTCGTCAAAAGGGACGGATGTGGGTAACAGGAAGTGACGTAAGCGCGAGCTATTTGATTTGACCAATGAGCGTGCATGATGGTGTCTTTTTTTTTTTTCACTACTCTCGCATCGGGTCCAACTCCAGTAGGTAGTTGTTTTTTTATATTGTTAGATCCCATATTAATCAAATTGAAGCTTCTCAAAGCATCATCCTTCGTCAAATCTTAAATGCTCGATGGTTCATAAAGAACACTGACCTCAGGACCGCAAGTAAAATGCTGTCAATTAGACAGTTTATTAAAAAGATTGCAACAAACTTCTTTCATAATATTGTTAATTCTAGTAATATCTCGATCTTGGATATTGAAAAATAATATCCCTGATCCTAATTTCAACAGACCTAGAAATATTCTCTCAGACTCTTCATGTAATTATTTTTCTCCTTTCAAATTTGGCTTCTTCCATCTTAAATGCTTATTTCACCTTGTTTTTACTCAACACAATAAATACACAATAGTGGACTGTCACGACTGAATAATAACTCACTCCATACTCTACCTCTCTCGACGTTCTTGTTGCACACACTGAAGTTTATTTTACAATCAGCTAGAGGGGGCTGTTAGTTAACAGCTAACATACCGCCCCACATTGCACTCTGGTTTAACCATGCAATCATTGTTACTAAATTAACATTCATATTTGTTAATCTAAAAAACTTTACACATTCAACACTTGACAATTCTCAAGAAATAAGATTACATAAATTATTAAATGCAAGATTTCAAATAACACAATATTTTTTTTATACAAATACAAATCACTTTACTAACAATGAGCCAATTTTACACACCACCAAAATTACACTAAATGAAAAATTCAAATTATATTTAAGGATCTCTCTCTTCCATTGGTGAAACACAAATTTTTGATACGACTCTTTTACATGTACTATACTGAGTTTTAATTTTAACAACGCGCGAACTTTTTTATCTTCGCCATAACACAATTCTACGATTCTACCTAATGCCCATTTATAGGTTGGTAAATTTTCTTCAATTATTAAAACAAAGTCTCCAATTTTAACGTTATTTTTTTCAAACATCCATTTTCCACGCTGTTGTAATTGATTTAAGTAATTACGACTCCAAAATTTCCACATTAATTGAACTATCTTAGTTATTTTTTGCCACCTTCTGAGATTACT
>BMAV01001957.1:0-10487 GCA_019973955.1 Trichonephila inaurata madagascariensis | reverse complement strand
ATGTTATTAGAAAATTTACTTGGTAAGCAAAAGAAAAAAACAAAACACAGAAATAGCATAAAAATTTATAAACATGTACCTCTACATGCACTGTCTCCCATACCAAAGTACACATATATAATGAAACATCTGTGTCGTTTCTAAAAATAATTTTAGTTTAACTTTACATACAGTAAGTATTGAGAAATTCTACACACGATTTTTTTTTAATTCCCGTAACTAAAAATACCACTAATATAAATGCATCAATGTTCTCTCTGTCTATAGATAACGTAATTTTAAAAGGGTTTATTTTCAAATTTTACCTCGAGGATTTTAATATTATTTGGGCAAGATATTTTACAAATAAAAGATGTTTATTTTTGTTTAGTGTAAACTCTGCTCAACGATTTATTGGTGGAGTAATTGCATCCCAAATACAAAATTTTAAAATGGCTATGACTTACATCACCTTAAATGTCAGGAGACATAAAAATTGAATTAGAAATCATGACTTCAAATAAATTCTGAAAAGCAGGACGGTCAAATTTCATATTCTACCAACTCTTTAGGGACCGCTTGAGTGATCAGAAATGGAAAAACGGAATAAACATTGGCAATTTAAAAAAATAAACTAATTGAATTAGAACCTGTAGAAAGTTAACAGGAAAATACTTCTAAAAGAAATTTTCGCCATTATTTCCTAGCAACCGTTAAAAGTTTTGGTATATGTCATTACAATTTTATAAACACATAAATAATTCCTTAGAAAACCCTATCAACCTTTAGCAAAAATTTTTCACAAAATAATTTTCCATTATCTATTAGGAAACATGAACAATAATTTTAGTCGTAGTTATTAAAATATTAATACACGATATAAAATATTAATAGAATATTAATATTATATTGTATAAACCCTATAATAAAATTTCGCATAAAATCATTTTTAACTTACTATAATACCTTTATGAAAAATAATTTTTCCCATTCAATACGTTTTGACAAATTTGGGAAAAATATCTTAAATTGGTTTCAATTATAACACTTTTATCTAGAAAAGAATTTTTTTTTCCTTTCGAGTCATATTTTTAAATATTATTTTTGTGTGTTTCTTAACATTCTTTAATTCTGTTGAAGGATATTTTTATGTATCTTTGAAGAATAATTTTTTTTTTGAAAAAACACATTTTATATTTTCATTTATATATACAATTAACTTTTCTTTTTTTCCACTGTCAAATAAAATTATTTGAGAAGAGATTATTGTGTCTTTAAAACCAATTATACTCTTTTTACATGAATAAAAAATAACATACTTCTCATGAAAAGTGTATTTCTTTTGTTTTAAAATTATAACTTGTAAGTTAAGGAGTCAATACATTTTAATATCTAAGCACTTTTTTTCCCTTATTCTACTTTAGGACATATTAGGCAAAATGATACTCAATTTAATTTTCTTTTAGTTTTACTATTTGAAGGAAAGGAAGGGGGGGGGGAGAAAAAGGTTGAAATTAAGGTTTATACAGTGAAAAAAGAATTAGTTACGCTGACATCAAATAACTTTGAATAAATTTTAAAAAAAAGTATGTAAAAACATTTACTTCCAGGTTTTCAAAGAAAATCCCAAAATACACATTTTCTAATGATTTATAGTAATTTAACATTACTTTCTGAGTAACATGGAAATTAAAATCGTAAAAAAAGTATTAATCGTCTATTTACAAATCCAAAAACTTGAACAAGTAATTTTTTTTTATTTACTTCTTTATTAAACATATTATTATCAGCTAATTAAAGTTCATGAAACTTTTAGATTTTTATGTTCATGGAGTTGACAGAAATCAAAGTTGAAACTTGAATTTATAGTATAATAAACTTCTTTCAATCATTTAGTTGAGAATAACTATGTGGGAGGGTATCTATAAAAATAAGTTTGACACACAGCAACATATATATATATATATATATTTAAAAAATTAATATTCCAATATTAACTAATGTTGTCATTGCCTTCACTTATTAACACAGTTTTTTCAATTGATAAAACATTTAATATTTGAAACAGATTATTTTTATGTATAGAAAATTATATACCCCAAATTTCATTCTATTGGAATAAATATCTTTAATTATATTCAATAACCGTAATTACATCAATTAATCCCTTTTAATAAAATATGTACTTATATATAATTAAAAATTAAGAAATTTTGAATATTTTCCCTATTTTGACTATGACAAAATGAAACTGAAATATTCTGGTAACAAAGTAGTATTAAAATGTGACGCTTCTTCAATATAAATAAATATTCATTATTTGAATAAAATAATGCTATTTGAAAAAGGAACAAATAAAAATTGGAAGTATAATTAATTTTTTTGTTGTTGTTGTTGTGTTGTGGCTAATTCCACCTTTCTGACGTAGTCAGAACGACACCCACGAAATTCATCGTGGCAAGGGGCTAGAAGTACACCTGTCGTTGGCCTTGGCCTTAAGCATCCTGCAGGTGACAGCACGAATTAGCTCGGCGAAATTCCTCGAAAGAACGATAGATGGTGACATCACCTATCTTCATCTCCACCATTTTGGCATGGAACTGAAGGGGAGGGAAATATTCTCCAGTCCCCTGCACTTGTGTGATTCAGCTCACAAGACTTTCGGACCCACTGATTTAAGGAGAACGTACTCCATGTGTACTTGGAGGCATCGGGCATCGAACCCAGGCCTTCCAGTCTGGAGTACGATGATCTAATCACTAGGCTACCCACGGCCCCTTTTTTTTTGAGTTAAAGGAGCAAACGTAATAAAATTAATAATTTTTTAAAAAATTATTTTTATGATTAAATTAAAACTACTTTTTTTTCAAGAGAATGGTTTTGAAGAACGAAGTCTTAAATAGGTTTGCTTTTCTCTTCTATTAGAGTTAATTTTCCTCAGAAAACAACTAGTAAATCATTTACTATTTTACAAATGTATTTTTTTCTTATTTTATTAATAATCCAATTAAGTTAATTTATTTGATTAACTTAATTGGAAGAAAAATTTTACACAGTTTTTAAACTTAATAATATTTTTTTTTTTTAGTTTTTAGTGAGTATTACAGTTTTAAATTTTTACTGCGTTATATTGTCCGAAGCTATACCTCTAATCTAGACTTTAAGCTCCGTGACTTTGAATTAAATAGAAGTACATATTTTTGTGCCTGTATAATGTGTTTGTAAGAATGATTTATCACGAAATTATATATCACATGTAAAAAAAAAATTGAAAGAAAAAAAATTGACATTTGAAACTATTACGTAAACTTTTAACTAAAGAAGATGTAATATTATATGTAAGTAGTTCTAAAACAGAAAAAAACTACAAACAATTAAATTAACTTGGGTAATTAAATTTTCTTAACGAAATTAATATTTTGGTAATACAAAAATACTAGAAACAGCATGAAATGTGGAATATTAATCGTACAGTTTTCTTATTCTTTTAAAGTATATTAAAAATTAATAAAATTTAATACTTGAGTGGTGATAATATTGTACTGAATAGTTACTATTTATAAAGAACAACCGACTAATTAATCACTGTTCAAGATGTTCAATATGACTTAATTTGGTAATAAGTCCTATCTTTTTCCAAGTTGTACAATTATTTTATCCATTATCATCAATGTTGTTTTCATTTTTCGTATAATTTTTAGCATGTGTTTATTTTTATTTTATAAGAATTTGTTTCAATACAGTTATTTTCAAGTACATTTTGGCTCAAAAAATCTCATTTTATTGAAAAAAAATTAGAAATTTAAGGTGTTTTAAATTATTTTTTTCTTGAAATTGAAAATACAAGAAATTATTTCAGTTCGGCTAAAAAAAAATAAGGTTGGAATTCAAACACAAATAAAAATAGTGTATATATTTTAAGTACAAAATATAAAGAAAAAAAACTTTCAGAAATTTATTTATTTTAATTCAATATACAAATTTTCTACTCCATACACGATAACATGACAAAAATAGCAAATCTGTGTAATGTAGAAATCACACGCAATGAGGGTTAGAGAAATTTACAGTCTACACAAACATGGAAAAAGTGGTACAGTTATTTTTAGATCAAATGCACATTTTACAAAAACAAATATCATTAAGGTATCCGACTACGTTCGGAACCGTGATTTTGCAAAAGCGTATAAATGGATAATATTTCTGACATTTAGTGTCACTTAGATTAGAAAATGTATATACAATGGTTTTAAGAATCATATTAAAATAAAAAAATATTTAAGTACAATATTTTGACAAAAAATGAACATAGAATAGCCCATTTTCAAAATATTCTCCCTTTGTGAAAAATGCTTCTATTATAATCATATTTTTCCTGTATACAGCTCAGACCTCTCTGTACAGAGGCTCAACTAGAAGTTTTAAAATATATAAATTAGAGGTGGGCTTATCCATATTTTACGACAACAGAGGGGATAAATTTTAAGAAAAAAAACGCCGATAATTATTTCAATGGGTTGTAACTTCCAAAATATTGTGAATTTTTCAAAAAAAAATAGTTCAGATTCTTTGGAGAAGTCTACTTTATATAAACACACACACACACACACACACACAAAATATTACTTTTTTAGAAGCATTTTTTATAAAAGGAGAACATTTTGAAAAAAAGTTATTCTAAGTTAATTTTTTAAGAAAATATTGTGTTTAAATATTTTTTGTCATAATGTCCTTAAAACAATTTTATACATAATTAATTTTCTAATTTAAGTGACACTAAATATCGTGAAAATTATCCATTAATGCGCTTTTTTAAAATCACGTTTCCGAACATAGTCGGATACCTCTTAATTTTATAAAAATCTACGTATTAGAAGAAATGATATTTATTCATGTCAATTATTATATTTAACCGATTTCATCCAATTTATTTGTTGTAAAATTATTATTATATAAAAATAATATTTTGTTTTGTATGAAGAGCAATGTTTTTTTCCCCTCAAATTCGTTTTCTTGTATACATTCAACATACGTCACGAATTTTTATTTATTTGTTATTTTGTAGCTCCAATCAAAGTGAACATGTGGCCCGTTTCTCAACAAGTCAGTACGGGATCTACAGTTACTATTAACTGTACTGTGTCTGGGCACCCTATTTCTGCCATTGAATGGATGAGGAATCAGCATCCGTTGAGTCTGTCCCGCCGTGTAGTGCTTATTAGCAGAACTGTTCTCCACATCACTACAGTTGAACGTGAGGATAAAGGAATGTACCAATGTGTAGCCAGAAATGATGAAGATTCGGCTCAAGGATCAGCGCAATTAACTATTGCATGTGAGTATACAGGAATATATCAAATGATTGCTTGTTTATGAGTTAAGCTGTTTCTATATTTGATTCATACATAAATGTGTTTAATTTTTAAGCATTATAAATATAAATTTATTCGTGCTAGATAGAATTCGATAAAATTATTCGTGCTATAGTTGAATTTCTAGTTTCACACAGCTTAAAAAAATGATTTAAAAAAATAAAAATTACGAATTTGATTAGCGCATTTTAATTTTTACATCAATGAATTGATTTTGAGTTAAATATTATTTGGAATTAATAGTTCATTTTTTATGATAAATAAATGTATTATGCTTAATCAATCATCATCGTTTTAAATGCATAGGTCAGTGTTTCTCAAACTGTGGGGCGTGCCCCCCTAGGGGGGCTTGATAACTCTACAAGGGGGTCTACAAATTGAAAAGTCAAAAACAAAATATTATTTAAAAAATTAATTTACTAAAAGTAAACAAACAAAATACATTTTTATAAATAAAAAAAATACATATTTACACTGATGTACTGTACTTATAAATGTATCAGTATATATATATACTGCACAAAGTATTTTATAAATAATTTAACAATACTAAGTTAAGAACAAGTTTAATAATTATCTGTGACCCCATGTGGGCTTGGCATATACAAAATTTTATACAAAAATTAACTCTTCTCTCGATCATTTGTACGGTATATGCCTTAACTTCCGATTAAAAGTTACGCGATTCGCTCCCCAATGCCTCCGTTTTCCACGTAGGTGAGTGTATGTGATGCATTGGGGGGGGGAGGAAAAAAGGAATAAATAAACAATTCTTTTAAATACGTAAATCTTTCGCAAACAAGTCACGGTCCTTTTATTGCATTCCAAAGCCTAAAGAATAATTTTATGGATAGCAGTGCACAGAAAAGATTGTACTTCGGAAAGACGTTTATATACGCCGGTGGCACTCAAAAGTTTAAAGCGGTATTGCAGCTGTAGCGTGTCAAAGTACAGTACTACAGAATTCAATAGATTGTTATTGTATGGAGGGGGGTGCGATGAAAATTATGATTGAATATTGGGTCACAAGTATCGAAAATTTGAGAAGCACTGGCACAGGTCATACATATTGCACATGGAATGTATCTATCTAAAATGGTCAAAGATAAGAGAAAGAGACAGAGAGATGTTTGTTATTAATCCAAAAATTTAATTAAATTATAATTAAAATTTAAAAAAAAAACATAATGAAAAACTTGTTTTTCCCCCTTTTTTTATCAATGTGATTTAATTATTACTTTAAGTTACAGAAACAAATTTAATCACTTTTTTGTTGAATTGTAAATGAGATTTTTGATATTTTTTAGTAAGAATCGTTTTTCTTTTAATTTCGAATGGCGTTGCGGATTAATGTTTTATCACTGCAGACCTAGTACATCTATTTTTACTGCGTCACCATATAAGTGGAATAACAATCACTACAAGTAATTTTGACATCCAGCTTTCTGCCGATTTTCTGCATCTTGAAAAACCCACCGACTTGGGCGCATTGGTTGAACACGCAACCTTAGTTGTTTAAGGCCAGACACAAACCAAACACAACGCCCAGTCGGTGGAGAAAAATATATAGAAGAGTAAATACGGGGATTTTTAACAGTAGAATGTTTAGCATTTTAACATTAGAATATTTGCAAGGACTTTGGAAATTGTTCGTGATATTTAATCCTTTTCCGCAATTATTACAGAGAAAAAGTTTTGTCGTTCTCGGTTAATTAGGAGAGAATTTTACATTTAATTATACCAAGTAGATCAGTTTTTTTCGAAAAAATTAAGTTTTTATTCTTGTAAAAATAAAAATTATCATAAGTTACTACAGAATAATAGTCATTGTCGTGAGCTCATGACCAATGATGTTTCAGTCAAAAAACAAAATTAAGTTGTTTTTTTTTTTTTTTTTTTTTTTTTGAAAAATAGCGATGAAACGATAAGTTTGGGACATTACTCAGTCAAAGTAAAGTCTCTTTCGGGGATTATATTTGTGTTTAAGTGTCTGTGCGCGTGTCTGTGTGTGCGTATGTGGGTACGTGTGTACTATTTCCTTTAAAATAAGATTTAAAAATGTCTTATTAAAAAAAAGCTCTCTCTTTGTTGAAAAATTTATATTCCATGCAAAGGTATCGGTATGTTGCTCTTAATAAATTAGAAAAAGATTAAAAGTATAAAGACTTGCAATCATAGGCTTAAAGAATTATCTAACTCTAGCATGAATTCAGATTTATCAAAACAAATTTAATGTGGTAGTAATAAGTGTGGTTTAATTAAAAAAAATATTTAGGGATTAACATGTGCCTTTAAAAATATGTACTAGAAATACTTTTCATTAAATTTTTAATTACTTAAGCGTGTTCTAAATTTCAAATGAATTTTTCTGAGAAATATACAAAAATAACGAGAGAAAGGAAAAAGAAAGTAAATAAATAAACATATTTACAATTCTAATATATGCATGAAAAAATATTTTTTTTTAATTATCGTTCCTTTTACGTATTTCAGTTAAATTCATTATTTTTCAAGCGTTAAATAAAAATTCTATGAAAAAGAAAAAAATTCTGATAATAGTGAATAATCCAAAAACTAAAGAGATTCTAAACGCATTTTTCTTAATTTTTCGATAGTAAAAAAAAAATATTATAACATGTTGCATAGATTTTTCAGCCCTTTGTCAAATAAAGAATTCAGCTAAACTTTAAAAAGAAGAAAGGAAAACTACGGACTCTTAAATTATTCCACTTTTTCTTTTATTTCTTCGTTTAATTGTATCGTCTATCCCTTGTTAGAGACTTAAATCTGCATTCATGTTGCGTTATCTCTGCCTAATTTGAATTCGAAGGGAGCCACAAGAAAATTATCCACATTCTGTAAGTCTTAGGAGCTAACAATGCATAAAGAAACGAAGGCTTAAAGGAGGAGAAAAAAAAGCTAGGCCAATTTTTCATTTTGCTCTCTTCTGAGCGACTTTAAATTTTTACGAAAAGAAAGGAAAGCAGTCCATAAATAATTTATCAGGCTTTGCGATTATCAGCTTTGTTTTGGCCTGTTGTTTTAACATTATTGAAAGAATCAAACTTTAAGCTGGATTTTAAGCATTTTTGTTGGTTTAAGGTTGATTATACCTCCAGGGATACAGAATAATTTTCTGAAGCGAAGTAAGAAATTGAAGTTACTTTGAAAGAAATTTTCGTCTCTTACAGTTGTTTATAATCAAGAAAGAACTAAATTAACTTTTTTTTTCATTATTTCAGCTTTAGAAATTTGAAGTTTAAGAAATGATTAAATATTGTTCCCTCGGATTTTTGTTTTAGAAGCAGTTTATTTTTTTGGTAGTTAGGCAATTCACAATTTTTAAATATTGGATCTTAGACTTTTTTTCTTTAAAAAAAATAATTATTTCATGCAAATCTGATGTAATTTTCTTTCAAAATGTTAATAATTTTAGGCTTCACAAGTTATTTTTTTCATAAATTGTATCAAGGTTAGAACACATTTTTAAATTGAATTTCGCCTTGTTAAAAATGTGGATAGTGAAACTAGTTTTTTTTCATTATTGTGTAGTTTCACGCAGCTTGAAAGAATTCGTAAAATCATTTCTTATTTAAAAAAATATATATAATGTAGTCTGCCTTTCGAAATATTGTTAATCTGGTAAATAATTACGATCTAAATAAATTTGTACAGTTAGAACTGTTGAAAGTTGTACAAAAAAGTTGGTCATCATTTTATTGAATATATTGAAAACCCACTAAAATAAGTATTTTTTAAAATAACTCATTAGCTTATTTCAATCACTATTCGAATAAATAGTTTGTATAGCTTATATGTGTGCTTAGAAAAGAACTCACCGTGGTTTTTAAAATATGTGTTATAAATCATATCTTTTTTAAGCAAATTCTATAAGTTGCGTTAATTAAAACAAATTTATAGCATATAATTTTTAAAAATGGAAAATGATTAAGCTTGATTAGACAGACACAAAACGTTTAAATAACTTCAGTTTTTGAAGGGTTTTTTTTAATTTGATGTTCCCTAAATATAACATTTCTAGTATTTACAATACTAAGTATTAAAACTTCAACAGCACATAAATGAGTATGGATGGTGAAACTGTAACTCTCATCCCAATTCGTTAACTTATTCTAGGATTCGTCTTGCGCAGTGTGGTCTTGCATTTTCCAGTTTCTGAATAACAATTTTCTGTTGACAATATCTGAACACTATTAAATTAAAAACTGACTTACTCGATCCACTTGTACATGGTAAGGGTCTGCATTCACAGTTTGTCCAGGTTTCAGCACTACAAAATTAACGATCTTGCGAATTCTCCTCTAAACACACAAAATCGCATTTTGGGAGAGATCTATTGCCTCTTGCATTTCGGAATATCATAGAGGACTCATTTTTCATCTTCAGTGATTAAGAAATTAAAAATCAGTTCTGTTGTGTGCGGCTGAAGCAATAAGTTGCATGTGGTGGATCGGTCAACTTTGTTTTCTTCGGATAGATTATGCAGGACCCAAACACCTTCTCTGCTCACTTTACCAATCTGCTGCAAATGTTCTTGTATGGTCAACCAAGTTGGTTAATAGTGTTTGATAGTTAATAGATTACCTGACATGTATTTGTCTCAACTTCAACACTTAACATGCCAATGTCTAAAGCTATTCGTCTTACTTAGAGTGCGAGTAGGAAAAATCGAAATTACCCAATTTGAACTTAAAATCCCTCCTGATTCATTTCTTAACATCTAATGCGTGAGGCTAAACATCGCAAAAGCAATTGGTATCAACAATGGCTTTACTATTCTTTTGAAACTCAAGCATACAATATACGAGTTCTGGTATATGGCTGGCCATTCCTCCTTAAATGGAAAAAAAGTATGATTTAAATATTTAAGAGTAGACAAATTACTGTAACCTTAAATTGTCTTTGTCACTTCTTTGAAGAGCACAATGAGCTGATAAAGGACTAGCTAACATCAACATACGCAGAAAAGACATTATTTTCCAACTCCCTAATATTATTTTTTCCCTCCATAAAAAACTCCCATATTCACAAATGCAAATTAATGCTTCCAAAAGAATCAAATATTGCTTTATTCACTAATGAAGTCTGTCATAACTAATCCTTTCAAACTACAGA
>BMAV01001956.1:16720-29435 GCA_019973955.1 Trichonephila inaurata madagascariensis | reverse complement strand
CACATTTAAAGTGATTTGATGTATATCAATTAAAAATATAAGCTATGCTGTACAAATAAAGATGGAGTTGATGATAATATGCATTTTAGATAATGTTTACAAAAAAATTCAATAAAAAATAACTTATAGTGGCATGTTGTTTCAAAAATTACACTTGTATTCTTTTGTCTTTTTAAATGTGTGATATGTATGTGTACAATTTCCAGAATAAATATTTCAAAAATATGATTTGGTTAGTTTTATTTTTCTTGTTTACAGTGAATCATTAAAAAAAAAATGCTGTACACTAGTAAAATGGCTAAATTATGGTTCGACTGGTCCATAGATGTTATTTTTTCTTCTAAATGAATGCTGAAAATGTCTCTAAAAACTCTTTCCAGTTGGTTAAAAATTTACGAATTTCCAATGTTTTGTAAATGTAAAATTCTACCGTTTTAGTTGTTTTTACATTCTTCTAAGGCCTAAACTTTTTAAATATTTTGATTTAAAAAAATATTAACTTAAAAACTACAATATTTGTTTTCTTTGGTGATGTGAGTATAAAATCAGTTAATAATATAAAAGTGAGTTTGATTTGTAACATATGTTACAATACATTTTTAATTCCATCTGGATGGATTAAAAGGGAGTCCCAGTAGCTCGGTTGATAAGTATTGAGAGAAGAAGTTGTGTATGAATCGATTTAAACAAAACAATTGATAAAAAAATACTTACCTGGGGGACCTAATGAGACTTATTTTAAGTTTTTTTTTCATGTTACATAATATGTTAAGAAACCATTCCTTCCTTACTTTTATGTTTAGAAATTTTTAATATGAAAAGTCTTATTCATCATAATGTTTCCAAGACACTTCTTAATGAGTAATGTTTCCAAGATACTTATTGAAAGACTGATTTTAAATAAAAGTTAATTTTCTGTTTGTATTAGATTTTAAAGACAATATATTGCTTCTAGAAATATAAATATAACTTAATGAGCCAAATTGCTTACTCATTTGTTTAACTATAGCATCGAATCTTTTTTGTTATTTTCAAAGATTAAAATTTAAGGTATAAGTTCAAAAATAATACAGTTTATGATCACATATAGCAGTTGCATTTTTAAACCAAAAATTATATTTTTGTTGGAACTTGCGTATCACCTCAAAAACATTGGCGCGCGACATTATATAAAACGAAGTACATGGTTGTTAATTCTGCGCGTAAGAGACATGGCGAATTATCTTGAATGTTAACACTTTTGCGATGATATGCAAGTAACACAATAAATGCAAAAAGAATTTAGATCTTCGAAGTAAAGTGGTAAAAGCTTCGTAAAATGTAGATTAAATAATATATAAGATGGAAAAAATGAAATTTACAACTTAAGTATCACATATTTAGATCTCTTTAAATTTGATTTGATACATATTTGTAAGTTAAAAATTCGTATTGGATACACAAACCATAAAATAAAAACGATACATACTCATATTTGACCCATAAAAACTCATACATGAGTACATTACGCACTCATTTTGCTGTTATATTCTCAAATTTGATCCAGTAACAGGTTCAAAAATGATTGATTGATTGATTGATTGATTGATTGAAAGGTTGAAGGGGATATAGAGCAACACAGGCTATGATCCCTCAAAAAGGAAGAAAAAGTATGAAAAAGCTTAATAGATTAGTAAATACTAAAATATTTCATTCCCTTTAAAAAGATTCTGAAAGTTGATTTGTTATACATTGCTTTTTCCAAAACATCTCTAAACGTGATAGTGGAATGTGGATCAATATGAAGAATAGACCAGAGGTTGTTTCGATGTCTAGTATATCTGCTACAGTTTAGTATAATGTGGTCCAAATCATTAATACAATTACATATGGTACACGTTGCATTATCCTGTAAGTTAAATTTATGTAGAAGGCCTGGAGTGATAATCATTTTACTGAAGATTCGAGTGCTTAAAATTTCTTCTCTTCAATTCTCTGTCCACTTTGAAATAATATCAATGGTCGGAATATTTCCCAATTTTTCAAAATATTTGCTTAAGTAGTATTTTTCATTGATTTTTTGAATTCTATTTCGATATATATTTTTATGAATGTCTTCTGAGGCAATCCAGTCAATGTAAACATTGGACTCCGTGACCGATCTTGCGAGATTATCCGCTTGCTCATTCCAATTAATTTTTGAATGTCCCGGAATCCAAAGCAGAATTAACTGATTAATGTAGTTAGATAGCATGTAAATTTTACTAGCGAGTCTATGAATTACCTTATGGGATTTGATCGAGTAATTTTGAAGTGCAGAAAGGACAGACACAAGAGAAGTAAATTTACATTAGAATCCACCAGATCATCCAAAGCTTGACAAATAGCCAAAGCTTCTGCAGTAAAAACGGAGTTGTAATGGTTGATTCTGTAAGCAAATGAAGATTTTTTTGATATACCTGCTATCGAAGTAATTATTTGGTGATTTTTCGAAGCATCAGTAGCGATAATAAAAAACTTTTGAAATTTATGTTCGCGCGATCGTTTCATCAAATAGAACGCTTATTGCAGGAATCGGTAGATTTTTATCTTGAAATTTAAAACTATTGATATAAATTTGGCATGGAAGGTCTAAAAAGGTGATTAATCTGGGAATTGAAATAATTTGATCATCGTCAACATTTAAATCATGAAGTACACTAATGATATTATTTGTATTTTCTTCCAAAACATTAAGATTCATTGTCTCGGGGTTATTGTAATAAAGAGGAGAAAAATCTCTATTAGAGATTTGAGTAATAAAAAACTTGTTTGCCAATCTTCTAATTTTATTTGACAAAACTTCTTGACCAGCTAACTTTAGGAGCACAATATTTGGGGTCCATTGAGGGAGACCCAAGGCAATTCGGAGGGCTTTAGTTTGAATAACATTGAAAGGTTTTAATTGATTTTCAGACCATTTATATTTATAATGTGACAAATGTAGTAAAAAACACTGCATATGCTATTATTAACTAAATTAATGAGATCTCTTGATCTCGGCCCATAATGTTTATATGCCATACCCTTCAGTGCATTGATCCTTTTCAAGGCTTTACTACTTAGTTGATTTTTAATATAAAAATTTTGACAGCGTTTAGAAAAAAAAACTCCTAAGTATTTAATAGATGTTTGCCATTGTAGAGGAAATCCAGCTAACAAAATATTAGGAAGAGTATCATTCCTTTTGTTTGATAATTCAGCTATTGTACATTTCTCTGGGCTTAAATTCAGTTTCCAATATTTACACCACTGGGAAATTCTTTCCAGTGTATTCTGTATTTTTTTGCAAATAACATCAAGGGATTTATGAGCGCAAAATATAAATATGTCATCGGCGTAGACCAGACATTCAACTTCCGACTCTAAGGTATCAAAAATATCGTTCATATAAATAGTATATAAAATAGGAGATAGGACACTACCTTGGGCTAGACCCTGCGGAACAAATTTTTGGGAGAAAAATAACCCCTCCATTTTAATTGAAACGTTCGAGATGTGAGAAATTTATGTATCCAATTTGCTATGTTTCCTGCTTTACCAATTTGTAAACATTTATAAATAAGACCATCCACGTAAATAGAATCGTATGCACTTTTAATGTCTAAACTTATTCCTACAAAAAATTGTTTCTGTAATTTTGCATTCATTATTGCCTTATGTACAAGATAAGTAGCACTTCTGCTATCTTTGAAAGGAATGAAACCATAATGTGTTGGGGATGAAGTTTTCTTTCTTTAGTTAAATAGTAAGAAATCCGATTAGTTAAAATTCTCTCAAAGGTTTTTGAAAATACAGAAGTCAGAGCTATTGGTCTGTAGGAAGACATCTTAGTTTTATCTTTACATGGTTTTGGAATCGGGAGAATGATTGCATGCTTCCAGGAATCTGGAACAATTGCATTATCAAATAATTTTTGAAAATATCTTAAAATTACATTACGTTGATATTGATCAAGATTTTTAAAGAAAGTTGCCGTAATATGATCAGCTCCAGGAGTTGTGTTTTTTGAATTTTTTATTGCATTATGTGCAATTCAAAAATATGAAATGGTTTATTAAGAAGGTTATTTTTATCGTTGAGAAAATCCAAAGGAAGTGGTTCATGATAGGCATTTTTAGATGCAAAATGATCTGCAAGTATATTTGCTTGCAATTGAGGATGAGTGATAAACATATTATTAAGTTGAAGAATATTAAGTTTTTGATCGGTGTCAGTAACTGTGGAAAATTTTTTCAGAATATTAAAAAACATCTTGGGATTAGAAATATTGTTGCATATTTTGTCCCAGTACATTCTTTTGGCATTTTTAATGTGGAATCTAAGTTTGCTCGCATATTGTTTATATCTGATCCATAATTCAGGTGAAATCTCTCTAATAGCTCTCTTCCTAAATATTTTTTTAAGTTTATAGAATTTATAACAGGTACTATATTCCACCATGGTGTGTATCTATTCGAAACTTTAATTTCCCTAATATTATTAGTAATAACTTATGATATCTTATCTGAAAGATTCTCAGAATAAACTTCTGGATTATTTAAAATAAAATGCGTTTCGTTCATAACAGCTTGCCAGTTTACTTTTTTAAAAATTCGCTTATTTGAATTGAAGAGAGAAAGCTCTGTAATATAATTGGACTATGATCACTTTCAAAAGAGCTATATAAAACATAACTATTGCAGTATCCAGACATGCTTGAAGAACAAACTGTGAGATCTATTAATGATGCTGTACCTGCTGAACTTCTATATGTGGGAACAGTCGTATTAAGAAGAACCAAATTAGAATCAGTAATCCATTCAACAAATTCATTACTATACCTTGAGATGTGATTCGATCCCCACACACACACATCGGGTGATATGAAGGTTAAAATCACCAAAAATGAATATTGGAGCCGTTAGGGATTCAAGAAAAGATTTAATCAATATAATATTAAATCCACGTGGAGCGTAAATATTTACAATATAAAATGAAATATTTCGAACATCTATTTTAATTGCGAGGACTTCTAAATCTTTGATTTGTTGAAACTGTATAGGAATCTGTTGTGCAGAAATATTTGAAGGAACAGCTATTACTAAACCACCACCTAATCTGTCTTCTCTGTCTTTTCTAAAAATTGTTTTATTTGGGAAATATATATTATCGTGAATTGATAAAAAGGTTTCTTGAAAAATCCAGATATCTGCTTCAGAAAAGGGAGGGATATTTAACCATATAGATTTATTTTTGAGGCCTCTACAATTCCATTGAATTATATTCATAAATATTAAAGAAAAAAATTTAGCTAGAGAAAACTATCCTCCCTTTGAGGAAAGAAAAATAAACTAATGAAGACAATAATTAGCCCCCAAATCAAAATTCGAAAAAAAAGGAAAGTATTTACAAAAACCCATCATAATTCCATAATTATCCTATGTCTATGTTATTGGATGCATCACTTTCACTAGATGCACGTGTTTTATGGATTGAGAATTTGTTACCTAGAGCTTTTTTTTTCGTAATGGGGAATGGCTTGATTTTCCCATTTCAAAAATCTTGCTAAGGTGGGAAAGAACAGATTCCATTGTTTTTTGAAAAGCTTGCATAATTAATGAGGTTTGCTTTTCTAAAATTATTTGAAAAGATGTGTGTGTGTCAGCATGTTTTCTAGTTTTTTTTCTAGATAGTCTTGCATATTTGGAATAATTGTATTATTCTGGATTGCTGCAGAATAGGATGTTTTTTTACTGTCACGAAATCTTCTTCGCGCTTCTCCCAATGTAAGATGTTGTTCACATTTCAATTCCAATATCTTTTTTTCTTTTATATATTCGGAGCAGTTTACTGAGTTAGCTGGGTGATCACCTTTGCAATTTATGCATCTCGAGTTATTAGAACATTGTCCTGGATGCGAAACACCACAGTTGATACATATTGCTGTTTTTTGGCAAAATCTGGTAGAATGCAGGAAACTGAAACAGGTTGTACATTGTCTGGGTTTATCTATGAAATTTTGGATTCTGTGATTAATGAACCACAGTTTTATAGTTTCCGGTAAAGTTGTCCCGAGTATTGTGATTAATATTGGTGAGAATTGTTGCCGAGTCCCTTTTTTAATAAATCTTCTCATTTCTATTATTTCTAAATTATTGGTTTCTTGTAGTTATTTTGCAATCTCATCCAGAGATATATCAAGTGGAATCTCATAAATCAGGAATCTAGATGTGATTCCCTCCCAAAGAATATTAGTTTTAACCGACACGTTTAAAATTTTTTCAAGAGATAGTATTTGTGCTGCACATACTGGGTCTAGCGTAGAAAATCTTATTTTTCCATTACGGGTAAAAGACATACTTTTTATGTTCTCATGACGAGCAATTTTATTCTTTATTTCTGCATGTAATAGCTGTGGGTTGGATTTTGGAATCTGAGAGGATCCTTGACTACTTTCTACTAATATATTGATTTCAGATATAATTTTTTGCCCAGCTCGTCAAAAATGATTTCTGCATCCCTTACAGAAGATCTGAAGAATTTTGAAATTTCTGATTCCATTATTGAAATATTAGTGTTTATAGGTTGTTCCTCAACATCGGTGATGAAAAAACTGGAATGACTCAGCTTGAATCTTAGAAATTGGAAAATTACTAAAAAAAATCAAACCAAAGGAAGTGGAAAATACCCCTCTTGCTCTGAAGAGGGAACAAACTAAAAAAATAATAATAAATAAAAGGATACAACCTTTTGAGACTTGTGGAAAATAATACACCACCTCTTCAACCTTTCAACCGACCGCACTCTCACAAAATTCCACGAAACGCTGAATTTTCCATTTCACTGTTATTACATCAGATTAGAATCTTCAAAAATGAGTATGTGATGTTTACAATTTTGAGTACGTAGTCGTTGCCAAAGATAAGAATGGGCTATTCTCAAATTTGAGTATATTTGCATCGGAGCTATTTTGAGTATGTGACGTATTTAAAAAAGTGAGTATTTTGTACTCAGTTCAGAATACCGGTTTTTCGCAGTGTATATGAAAGTATGTAGTATTTGAAATAAAGCAAAATTGCTTGCAAAATATCAGATAAAGTATATAATTTTACGCACATTTTGTTTTGTTGAAAAAAAAATCGATAAACAAAAGCAAATAACCATATTTAAAGCACTTCTTAGGATAAAATGCACTTTTGTAAGGTTATATTCAGTTATGTTTGTGTAGAAAGAGACTTCCGTAGCTCCTATTTTTACCCTTTAAGCCAATTGAATTTCAAAGATGTTTAGTTTTAAAAATACTCAATTAAAGATTTTTAAACTTAACTCTGATGCAAATGGGCATTAGTAACCCGCGAGCAAATACTAAAAAAAAAAAAAAAAATATTTGAACAAAATTTGACCCACGTCTCAAAAAGGTTCGCCATCCCTGCTCTAGGGGCTCAAGGCCTGATTAACGCTAAATACGTATTTACACAATTGATAAAATATTAAAGGCAAAAAACCTGACTTTCGGGGGGCTCCTAAAATTCTCCGTTATACCACTGGTAAATAGATAGAAAACATTACAGTGGCGTCAAAACCATTGAGTCCTTCCACGGGGGGGCGGGGGCAGGACTCTAGGGGCCCAAGGCTTGACTAACGCTAAATACGTATTTACCCAATTTATAAAATATTAGAGGCGAAACCTGACTTTCAGGGGGGAGGGGGTCCTAGAATTTTCTCCGTTACGCCACTGATAAATAGATAGAAAACATTACAGTGGCGCCAAGCCAATGAAATTCATACACCGCATAAAAAAAAGGATCGCACATAAAAAAATCGCAAGAAAATAAAATCTCGCAAAAAAAATCGCAAAAAAGAAAATAGCATAAAAAAGACAGCACAAAAACAGGTTCTACTGTATTTAAATTGTTTTTGTCATAATGTGTCCTTAGAACAAATTTTTATACATGTATTCTAATCTAAGTGACACTAAATATCATGGAAATTATCTATTTATGTGCTTTTGTAAAATTACGGTTCCGAACGTAGTCTTCGCATACCTTAAATGAGAGTTCCGGGCAATTAAGGGGGAAAGTTTAAACATGGTTTTCCGGAACTTATCGCGAGCGTATAAAATGTGTAGTTTCCAAGTTGAGAATCGAAAATAACGCCTAAGTACTTAGTTTCCTGAGACCAAGGAATATGTTTAGTGTACATAGTGAGTGGGGGTGGTATTGTGTGTGTTTTTTATGAAAATAACAGTAGATGATATGTCGACATTTATGCTAATTTTCCACCTGTCATAAAAAGTTTCTACCAATTGTAAATGTTTGTTAATGGCAAAAGTGATAGAATTGAGATTTTTATAGGTCGTATGTAGAGGGAATCAAAGTTATAACATCTCGTTGTTGTTGTTACTAATGCCACCTGATCGGCAAAGGCCGGATCAAGGCCCACGAAATTCATCATGGCAAAGTGACGCCTGTCGTTAGCCGTAGCTTTGAGCACCATACAGATGACAGTACGATTTGGCTCGATTCCACCCCAATTTAGAGGGAGAACACTCTGGAGGTGGTCAGAGGCCTCCCACCTCTCTTCCACTTCCACCAACCTCACGAGAGGACTTGCGGTTCGCCGGCAATTTAGAGTATCCCCATTGGAGTACATTTACAAAACTCAGTATTAGGTAAGCAGGGGTCTACCCGAAACCGAAAAACATGGCAAGGGGTCTATGAGACAAAATTTTGGGAACCTCTGCTGTAGACTAACCACAGTGCACGACGAATCAGACGTCGCTCAATAAACAATCATTTAAAAATACAGTCCGCGTTCTCTTTGTTCGAGTAAATAAGTTATACATAATTCAAAGTCTGTTCACAAACTCTTCTACATACATTTGTAGCAAACCCTCCCCAAACCAGGCGATTCAAATCCCTTACAGATAACATATTTTTAACTTTTACCATAGAGATGACCCCTCGACGCTTACGTCTACCTGCTTTGTGTTTTTTAGACTGTAGGCCCCCCCCCCTCCCCCAACAGAGGTTTGTGTATGCCACTGCAATTAATGCACCTCTTTTGTAATAATCCACTGATAATCCCCTGTTATAAGTCTGACAGATTCTTTGGGGCCTTCCAGTATGTTACAGAAAATTGAAGTATCCCTCCTGACCCTTCTTAAAAATTACTGAAAATCTTAAAATCAGAGGACATGGTTCTTACTTTTAACAAGTCTGTCCATTCCTGATTTATTGCTATACAAAACGGAACCATAGCCAATTTATTAAAGCATGCACAAGCTAATAGTTCAGTTATTTATCAGTTATATTTATATCTCTGATCTTTACACTTTTTCGAACGGTCCGTATGGATGTCGTAGCAGGGCCGGTGCTAGGGGTGGCAAGCCGGGCCCCTGCCCTGGGCGGCAATCTTAGAAGGCGGCAAATTGGCTGTAAAATTATCTAGTTTAGGAAGAAAATAAACCAAGATTCATTTAAATCTTATGAAAAATTAATATATGTTGAATTTTAATAATAATAATATATATATATATACATATACAGGGTGTCCAACCTTAATGTGACCCAATAGCTAATTCCCGAACCGTTCGGTTTAGATATGCACTTCCAATTAGGAAAATGTTTTAAAAAAGGTAAAAAATGTTTTTACGTGCTTTTCGAACCAAAAAACCCATTTACAAAAAAATTACAAAAATTAAATTTTTATACGGTCCCCACAGGTCCTATTACTTGTATTTAGGAAAAGATGTAGTACACAGAAACAAATTAAACACAAAAAGTTTCATTTTATTACGATAAAAATTGACCAAGTTATGCCTACATAAAGTTGAAGCATCTGAATTGCTCAGAAAAGGGGGTCGTATATAAATTGAGCTTAGATGGCAGTAATTCACTACCTACAGAAAGAGCAAAAGAAAACGTCATAGTAATATTAAAACATCGTAGTAAACATCATAGATTGACAAACAGCTTGTTTTAACAAATAGCAGCAAAAGAATACAGGATTTGCTGTTCAAATTATAGCATAACGTGGAATGATGTACCAATCATGAATCAGGGGCTTTCTTATATCAGAATGACCAAATTAACTTCAATAATGTTCAAAATGACTGCCTTCCGCAAAAATGCAGTACCAAACCCGCGTCAGAAACTCCGCCTGTAGCTTCTACAACATAGTTGGTGTCACAGACCTGCATGCCATGCTGATTAGATTGAGTAAATTGGATTTACTCGTGGATTCACGTTCGTACACTTTGCTTTTTAGGAAGCCCCAGAGAAAGAAATTCAGATGACTTCGGTCGGGTGATAGCGGGGGCCACTCCTGTTGACCTCCGTAGCCGATTATTCGAGTGTCAAACGTCTGCGCCAAAAATGTACATGGTTGCGCAGATTTGTGTGCGGGTGCACCCTCATGCTGGTACCACATGCGTGACAAATCCTCTAAGGAAACTTCATCTTCTAAGAAATCGGCTAACGGTCCAGATAAAATTTCCGTGTATGATTCTGATGTTAAAGGTCTATCGAAATACATTGGGCCAATTAAGGCGCTCTTCCATATTCCGCTCCCCACATTCACCGACCAACGCACTTGGTGGCGATTCGGTCGTATTAGATGTGGGTTTTCAAGGGGCCAATAATGCCTATTCTGTGTATTAATAATGCCTTGCCTCGAGAACTGGCATTCATCCGACCACAAAACTTCATTCAAAAAGTCTGGATTTTCATTCAGTGTGTTTAACACGAAATTGCAAAAATTAAAACGACACTCCTGGTCTCCGAGCATTAGTTCCTGCGCCAGGACTGGACGATAAGGATATGCACCGTACGTATGTAATATGTTCCACACCTCCGATTTTGAGTAGGAACAAGCCTTGCTAATATCCCGGACACTACTTTCAGAATGAACCAGGGTATATCCAAGAACATCATCAGTGGGTATCCGCAAGCTTGAAGGTGTGGCACGAGACAAGGGAATACGTTTATGATAACTCCCAGTTTTATACAAGCGTTGAACAGCACGGGCAATTGTACAATAAGATGGATGTCTTCCACTGGGAAATTTCATGGCATAAAGTCTTGCCGCCTCTCTCTTATTTCGAATACACTGCCCATACAACAGTACCATTTCACAGTATTCTTCATTTGTATACATCTCGTTCTCCCTTACTAGAATTCGTAACAATAGAATACGACTGTATGCAATTGCAAACGACTACACAACAGATTTTTAACGTTCGCCAAGATCAGTACCGCAGCAAATCAGTCTAGTTTTTTGGAACTGCTTTTAAAATGTTTTCTTCGTCCAAAATATTTTATTTTGTCTATGTTTTACACGTACACAAAATAAATTTTATTTCTTAAGTACTCAATTTTTGTATTATTAACGTAATGTATGTACTTTTAAATTTAAAAACGATTTACATAAGAGTGACATGCAAGAGCGAAAGTTTCCAGGCAGAGTTCCAATTAATTTCTCTTTGGAGACGGCTCCTTACTAGCTTCTTGAAAATGGTGGAGATAATGGATGAAATGTATGATTTTTAAAGTTCCATAACTCGGCCAGTTTTTATCGTAATAAAATGAAACTTTTTGTGTTTACTTTGTTTTTGTGTACTGCATCTTTTCCTAAATACAAGTAATAGGACCTGTGGGGACCGTATAAAAATTTAATTTTTGTAATTTTTTTGTAAATGGGTTTTTTGGTTCGAAAAGCACGTAAAAACATTTTTTACCTTTTTTAAAACATTTTTCAAATTGGAAGTGCATATCTAAACCGAAAGGTTCGGGAATTAGCTATTGGGTCACATTAAGGCTGGACACCTTGTATATTAATAATATATTTATGTTTACGAACTTGTAAGTATTTTAAATGTCAAAATATTTCAAATGCAAGGAAACCGCTCACAAGCATAATAAATTCCCACTTAAAAATAGCTTAAAACGTAAGCAAAATCGCTCTTTTTATTATAATTTAAATACATGTATAGACAAACAAAGTGCTGTAATAGAATTTTTTACCGTGTGTCTTAATTTGTCGAAATGTGTATGATAACGCGGGCGGGCGTGAAAAATCAGTCCTGACAAGCTTTCATACGCTTTTAACCGAGATTATAAAAGGAAAAAAGGCAGTTCTATTGTTTTATTTATGTAATAATTGCCTCGCAGATTGGTTGCTAGTGAAATAGAGTGCGTTATAATACAATTACTGTTTACCGGGCCTTGTGTAGTGTTATAAAAGTGAAGTGAGTAGAATAATTAAAAAATATTCAGTTTCTCTCAAGAAATATTTAAATAGCTTCTATACAGAATGTTTCTTTTTAAACGAGGCTTTTTCATGTATTTTTAACCGACTTCAAAAAAAGAGAAAGTTATCAATTCTATTCTATCTTTATGTATGTTGTCCAGCGATTACTTCGGTATATCTCAACCGATTTGAATGATTTTTTTTGTTTGATAAGGTATGTTACCGGATTGGTACCATTGTTAAAAAGGTGGTGTAAAATGCCTTCCCCTGATTTTGTGATTAACATTTAGGGGTTGATAAGAAATAAAAGTTTCCGAAAATAATTAAAATTTGATGTGAATAAAGCCACTGGGGATTCAAATAAAATGCAAAGCTAAAACTTTTAAGAAACTACCCCCTTCGCATTTAGTGTTAATATTAAGGAGTGGGAAAAAAATTAAAGTTTTCCGCTTTGAATGATCTTTTT
>BMAV01001955.1:97856-120140 GCA_019973955.1 Trichonephila inaurata madagascariensis | reverse complement strand
AAAAAAAAAAAAAAAGCATATTATTCATCTTTTATGAAGGAACTATTTACCTTCGATCATTACGACATGAGTATTTTGCCGTTCCTTTGGACATGCCCCCTCCCAGAAGAGGGCGCTTTCATCGCTTTTGATTTCTGTCTAAGGGCCTCTTAAACAATCTTATTAGTGGTCCGCGGGATTTAAATTATGAATTTACTGGTCTGTTCGGCGTTTGCTGCATAAAGTTTTGAGACCGCTGCTCCAGATAACCTGAACTATCGCAAGAAAAAACTCGTCCATCTACTAACTAAGAGACAGACAATTGAGTAAAAATGGGAATTCCTAAAACCAGAGTGAAATGCTTATATCAATAAAAAAACAAAAGATGAAGCAAAAAACCTCATTTGAAATTGACTGAAAGCTAACTAAGGAAGCAGATGTCATAAATCCATTAAGATTGATCATTTGAGGTTTACGGGCCACATCTGTCGTATGGACCCCTCATCATTGAAGTTCAGAATTTTCAACTACAAACCTGTTGGAACTAGAACTAGGGGTAAGCCCAAATTGAAATGGGTTGATTGTGTGGAAAATGATTTTAAAGTTTTAACAATGACTAATTGGACTCTTGTTTACTGAAGTTTATTTTATATTTCTTGCTCCCAAATCTAAACAAAATACCAGAATCAATTGGAAAGAACTTCACAAATGCAAGGTTAAAATCTTAGAGATTTGATTATATTAAATGTAGTGGACATGTAGCCCCAATCTATGGTTTAAAATAATACTAAATCAAACACGAATGTTTGAGAATGCAAATATGACATACCCGTCCTGTAGATCAAAATGAACCATGATTCATTCGACTGCCAGTGTCATTTGAAGGGGGGATACATGAGACTACCTCATCTCCAAAATGTTTTTGTCGCAAAACAGTACATTGTCGTGGAAAGGTTAA
This sequence comes from Trichonephila inaurata madagascariensis, assembly GCA_019973955.1. Lineage (NCBI taxonomy): Eukaryota > Metazoa > Arthropoda > Arachnida > Araneae > Nephilidae > Trichonephila > Trichonephila inaurata. Next base: position 119,203 of record BMAV01001955.1, on the reverse strand, counting down.
AGTGGTACACAAATTTTTTTGAGTTTAAAACTTAGATACACTGCTAAAAAAAACACAAGATAAATGATGAGGACAGCACATGCTTAACATGTCTTGTCAGTAGCTACTGACATAAATATCCTGCTTTTTTTTTTAACTTAGGACAGAACATATATGAATTTTCATCACAAATTACAATAAAAAAGGCATTAAAAAAAATCAAACATTTGAAAGGAGGGAAGAACAAGAAGGGGTTAAATATCTAATAACAAAAACAAATAAAACTGTTATTTAAGATATTCCCTTATTGCTCCAAAGGCATTCCTCACCACCATTCTTTCTTTAAAACAATAGATTCCATGAACTCGAAAAATAAATACATAAAAATAAAATGCATGATTCAAGTTTAATGAGAAAACAAGATAAATTAGTTGCACTTTATTACAGCAGTACAACTGTCTTTTGAATTCTGACATACATTTTAACAATAGCCCAGGATCAGTTCATTTAGAGAAATTAAAAATTTAAGACTTAAATTTTTGTAGACATTTGATACTTTTTATAAATTTAAAGGAAATGTAAGACAAACTATTCTTACAATTATATAAAAAACATAAGAATACTAAAAATGGTACACAAAGAGTAAAATTTGAAAAATATAATGAATTAAATACATTTTTAATCATGATATCTAATGGGTATTTTCTGTTCCTTTCTTTTTTGGTGGAAAGAAAAAAGTGTGATCTTTTGATGCATTTGGTAAAAGCTTTTGTTCATGAGTTGCTTTTTAGGTAGAAAGTAGATGACAGATAGCAAGTCTGAACAACATCAGGGAAAAAAGTAAAGTTAAATATTTTAAAAAACATTTTTTTAAATACCATTTTTTCCATAAATTTTTTTATTCAACACAATATTAAAAAAAAAACAATTTTCATAAATTTATCATAAAAGTTTTTTTTACCCGTTTCTGTTCTTCTATAATAGCCCTTTTTTCTTGATATGTAACCATAGCTTTTTGTATAAAGCTCTTTCTAGGAGGAAAAATATAGGAAATATATATAATAATTGGAAAAATAGCCAAACACATTTATAAAGAAGCATATTAGCAGTAATTCATTGAAAAACTGATATTTATGTTTTATCAAAAATAGAAATAGCAAAAATTTTCTTCTTAATATTACATGATTAAATTTAAAAAAATACTTACAAGATATTTTTTTTTTATATAAAAAATTTAAGTTAAATTATTATATCATTAACTCCTTTCCACACTGCAGTTTTAATCAGTGGTTTCGTTAAAAACTGCATCATCATAATTAATTATTTTGCAAAAAATCCTCTGGCAAGGGAAAAAAAAAAGAAATTAAAATGATTCTAAAAATGATGTGCATGTGAAAGTAAAGTGCACTGATTGGCACAATTTAAAGTTTAAAAAAAATTCATGAATTCAAAATTATTGAAAATTACTTTAAAATAAATTTATTTGAAATACAAGACATAAAAAAAAATTTTTTGTAGCATTTAATTTAAAAATCGGTTAAATTAATTTGAGATATAATTGTACTGATTTCTAAATTCCAATCAGTGAAATTAATAATTTGAAATCTCTTTTATTGTGAGCTATTTAATTTTAGAGAAAAATACTGCCAATGGAGGAAAATATTAAATAAATATAATAGCAATGTTTGAGTACTTTAAACTGCATATAGAATATAATATTGTATTCATTCGAATCTAAGCTATAGCCTGAATTCTCAACATGTTTCTGTGAAAAAATAAAAAATAGTGTAAAATGGTTTATAGATAACCAACATTTACAAAATAATAAGAAAAAAAAAATTTAAATCAGAACAAATAAGCAAATAATTAATTTGTTTTACAAATATTAAAAATTTTCAAATACATATATGAATGTCTAATCGTTTTAACTATCAGTATGTTCCATTTCCCCCATCCTATGAATTTTTCTGTCTTTGATTCTAAGCCCCACATAATTTTCAGTAGCATTAACATTGGAAAAAAAGTGTGGCTCAGATTTGAATAAATATGGCAAGTAATATATTAGAAGTGGTTATTACATTAATTACTGATAGATGTTGTTTGGAAGGTAAACTTTAAATGTGTGTGAACTAGACTTTACAATTCATAAAAATTTTTCTTGGAATGCCAAAATATTTTTTTGCTTAATTACAAAAATAAAAGTGGGCTCTATGCTTTTATGTCAAATACCAAAATGTTTATCTGTTTAATATTACAAAATAACCAAAATTGGTGATTATTACCCTTAACACGTTTCTTGTTATTTGTCAAAAAATCCACCAACAACTTCAATATTTTACAGCATGTGTGTCCAACTAGTGGCCTGCTCATGGTATAAAGAATGAAACAATGTATTGCAAAAGCAATTGCGGTGCAAAAAAAAACATCAGTGGTTCTAAATGATTATTCATTTTACTGATGCGATTAATGATAACGAGTGAAATCGCCAGCTGTCTCATACACTGCACATTTTATTATTTATACACAGTTCATCTATAGTTATGCAGTAAAAAAGCTGAACTGAGATAATGTGCATTTGTGCAAGCTGAGTGAAGAAAAGTAAGAGATTATTGATATATTAGTTTTGAATTATGGTTACAACATAATTAGTTTTTCAAAGCAAATATCATTAGTTCTTATCTAATAAAAATTTTTAAAACTTTTTCAAAGTTTAAAAAAAAAATTTCAAGAATTGTATAGATGTGTGTACATTAAAGTTTATTTACAGATACTAGGGGGTACTCAAAAGAAACCAAACTAATTTTTTAGTGGGCAGAGCTTTTGTAGTACTGCATTTTGCCACTAGGAGCCCATAGAGCTAACATTCCTGAGTTAGTAAGGAGAGTAGTCTCTGAATAAGGTAAGGACTAGTTTCGGCAGACTTTACAGTGACAAAAGATTTGTGTGATTGTTGTTTTTGCAATGGTTAATTTTCATGAACAGCATTGGGCGGAGAAAATTCAGCTTTTTGCTTGATAAAAGTGGATCAGAAACTAGAAATATTAAAAATGGCATGCAAGGATGATGGTATGAGGAAACTCTAGTGTTTGGGTGATTTTTCATTTAAAAAATGGTGAAATGTCAACTGCTGATGAACCTTATTCTGGTCATCCTTCCACTGCCCGGATACATGAAAATGTTAAGAAAATTAGTTAAATCTTTAAGGATGAAATCGATCATCAAAGAAATTCTGGAGGTGCCGAGAGTGACAGAGTTCAGTTCAACGCATTTTGAATGGCTTTTCCATCATGTCAATATTCTTGCTCAAAACAATCCTGTTGCCCCATGTGACTTTTTTGTTTTTGTTTCTCTGAATGAAAAGAGATATGGAAGGAAAGCATCTTGCTGAGGTAAAAAGAAAAAGGACACAACACAAAAGATGCATTTTAACAATGTTTTGAAAAATGGAATAACAGATCAGACCAGAGTATTAGTGCAAGTGAAGAGTACTTTGAAGAGGATTGAAGGTTTTGTACTTAAAATTTGAATAAAAGAAAATAAATTTGGTTCCTTTTGGGTCCCCTCCTTGTATATTAACTATCATTCTGTGGTTTTTTGTATTTTTATTCAGCAACAATCATTAATGCATTCTAATTGAAGTCTTGAAAACCAATGCAACCCAGAAAAGTCTAAATGTTGGACACCCCTACTCGAAAGCATAAAAATACATTATCAAATATAAAACTTTACTCATGCACGATTCAGACAAATACACATTATATGAAAGATATAAGTTAAGTAAAAATGGCAATACAACTATCAAGAAAATCAAGAAGTGATACTATAACTTCGACTATTGAGAAAGTTATATAAATTCATTTAATACCATTGCTAACTGAATAGTCTTCCTATGTAGCAATTGGACTTCAAAAACTATAAATTACTTTACTCAAAAGCCATGTGTTTTGGCTTATAGCTATTAACTCACATGCTCAAAAATGCTATTAACATACATCAAAGCTTTACTAAGAAATAAAATTGAAGCAAATAGATTTATACATTCACTTTATTTGGTGCTTACATATTATATACCTTTGTCCAATTTCACTAAATCAAAAGACATTGCTAAATGCTGTCATCATTTTTGAACGTAAGTGAAAAAAATTCGAGCACATGCTTCTTTTGTATCAGACTATTGACCAATTGGTGAATGAATTCAATAAAGTAGTAAAAATATATATATATATATACATACACTTGAAATAAATGAAATATCTAATAAGAATTATTTTATTCAGGCTTTTCATTATTGGCAGTGTTTCTTGATTTTATAAAATTAGAGGGTACTACTCTAGTTGAGGTTAATTATTCTTTTTATTTTAATCTAATTTATAATCAACTGATTATAAACAACCAACCACACATGCAATATAACAAAAGTTTCTATGATAAATTAAAAATAATCTAAAAATAAATGAAAAAATTCTAAAATTAGGTTAAAATTTTAATTGTGAATGAGCGACGCAATTCTCCAGAATACAAAATTTTGTATTAAATTTAAAGCCTTAAACATTAAAATAAAAATGCTTTTTTCCAGTCATATGAAAAGGATATATTATTTACCTGTTGTTATTGTCCTTAACGTGTTTCTGCTTTGGCAACAAAGATTTGCCACTTTTTCTTTGCATTTTTTTATAACTTTGGATGATTGCATATTCTTTTCTGTTCCAAGAACCTTTAAAATAAATACAAAATTTCAGGTAAGTGATTATTTGCAGGAAACAAAATTGGTATTTATGTGTTAATGTCACATCAATCAAATTTGCAGCAAGTGAATTGCAAAACTTTCCAAAATCTGACTTTTTTTCCCCAAATAAAATCTATAAGAATTTTTTTTTAATATCATGGCATGATTCATGCGACACAAACTTGGCTGCGGTTACGTTAATATGGAAGTACCACAAAATTACACAAGATTTGTAATTTTTACACTAGAGCAAATCCTCAGATAGCATTAAAAAAATAATAAACAATATATTAGTATCAATAATTTTTTTATAATTTCTGATTTTATGCAAGAAGTGAAAGAGAGTAAGTGAGTGAGAGAATGATATTTACGTCACACTATAAAGGTGCACCAGGGCTACTGCTGATGGACATCATAATTTTGAACCATGGTTACGTAATGAGGACAACACCTGAGCTGGCACCCCTCTCTCTCCTAACTTTCACACCACACTAATGGGAGCAAATTTGAGCCTCGACATGTTTAACATGCATTGGTGGGGAGGATTTTCAGTGGCACTAGACTCGAACTCATGACACGCCAGCTACCATGCTCAAATCCATCACCTTTACAAACAGTAAGATGGTTAAAGTAAAACATAAAATGATCTTTGCAGAAACTGGCAAGTTTTTGGTGACTTTTAAAATAGGTAATTAACCCTTTCATGATGGGTGCATCCACTGGCATAACTACTTCTGAGGGGGCATCCTGTATCAAAATTCCTACGGGGGCTCTTTTTAGATATGAGAACCCTGTTAGTTAAGACTGTAGTTACACATGTTGGGGCTGTTATAGTTTGGCTTATAGCTCGTATCATTGATACGGTGGTAGCTATGCCCCTGGGTGTATCATACATGCACCAGTCTCAACCCCCCTTTATCGGCTGATAGGCCATTCAATGTAACTTTCCGTGGGGACAATAAGATGGTACTGATAAAAGACTGCAGTTGTATAATTTTTGGCAACTTTATTGCTTGTGCCAATGAAACCAAAAGTACCTACCGTAAAATCCGGCGTATAACGCGCACCTATACTTTCAAGCTGAATTTTTTTAATTTTTAGGTATATTCGCCGTATAATGCGCACCCCCTTTTTTACGAAGAAATCTGAAATATCTGTATATATTGCTTTTATGTTTTAGTCATTTATTCGAGGCATTATACCAGACTTTTAAAAAAAATAGTATACTTCTAGAACTGCAACTTGTAGTAACTGGTGTTGATGGATGAAGGAAGGCTTATGAGAGCTTGGATATGATATTACTCTTTCAACGAGAACTTCGTTGGGAGTAGTGTATTTAGTTCTATTTGCCAGAGAAATAATTTATGTCTATATTTTTAAGTTCAGATTAGTAGTCTTTTATCCTGGTGTATTTGGCAATGAAAAAAAAAAATCCGGTCATTCCCCCTCTCCATGGTCCGGGAGGGATGGCCTATTCAGATTTCAAAAAAGCGGAGGCTTTTAAAGACACACTTAAAGTCACTTTTCAGGAAAATGTTGAACCCTACAGTGACAACAAGATCGAAGAAATCGAAAATGTAGTTAATAACTACGACAACTTCACAACAATCACACCTCCCCTCACTTCCCCTACTGAAGTCCGAGGCATTATTAAAAAACTGCAGAATAGAAAAGCTGCGGGCCCCAACCAAATACCTAATATCGCACTTAAGTATCTTACTTTAAATGCTATTACACACTTAACCAAAATTTACAATCAATGCCTCATTAAAAATTACTTTCCTACACTGTGGAAGCAAGCAAACGTGGTTATGCTGCCCAAGCCAAATCAGGATCATAAATTTAGTCAAAATTATAGGCCTATCTCCTTATTAAGTACCACTGCTAAGGTTTTCGAAAGAATTATCTTAAGGAGAATTCAGTCGCACTGCAAAGCCATAGATTGCATTCCCCCGGAACAATGCGGGTTCCAGGAGGGCCATTCAACGCTACACCAACTTATACGAGTTACAAATATAATCAACGAAGGTTTCGCAAACAAATTCTACACTGTTGGTGTTTTCTTAGATGTTAAGAGAGCATTTGATAAGATGTGGCATGATGGCCTCACTTACAAATTAATAAAACTCAAATTCCCTGGATATCTAATTAAAATTATACACAATTATACACACTTCAGAGTTCGTGTAAATAACACATACTCAAATAATGGACAAGTTCAAAGTGCAACCCACCAGGGTAGTTTCTTGTCCCCATGTTTATACAACATCTACACTCACGACTTTCCAGAACACCCCACTGTCAGTACTTGTCTGTTCGCGGATGATTCCGCCATGCTTTCGCAAGGTACCCAGCTCAATTACACTCTTAAAAATATGCAACACTTCCTTGATAAGTTACAAGATTGGCTCACACAATGGAGAATTGCCATTAATGTCGATAAGTCGCAAGCAATTATATTCAGGAAATGGGGAGTCATCGACCCCCCTTTCCAACTCACTCTCTTTGATGACAACATACAATGGGTTTCGGTAGTTCGATACCTGGGTCTACACATTGATAGCCGCCTAACTTACAAAAATCATTTCGACTATCTCTCAGAAAAATTCTGGGGTAGAATTCATTTAGCTATCACCCTTATCGGGAGAAAGTCTCCTCTATCCCTTGAAAACAAAGTTATTTTATACAAGCAAGTCTTGCGCCCAGTTATCACCTATGCCTCACCTGTGTGGGGAGCTGCAGCTGCCACCCACATGAAAAAAATTCAAGTTATACAAAATAAAATACTACGCCTCATGACTAACGCACCTTGGTACGTTAGAAATGAGGTTATTCACAACAATCTACATATGGAGTCGATATCTAGTTTCATCACTAAGCTATCTAGGAACGTTTTCAGATCAATTGAAAATCACGAGAATCCAATTATTAGAGCGCAAACACTATTTACTTATCCTCATTCTAAATTAAACTACGCATACGCCACTGCAAAATGGCAAATCCCGCTAAAACCGCCATAACACAACAGCAACACATTTGATTTCACACCTATAACAACATTAAATGCTCTACTGCTATTGAGACAGGTTCAGTTTTTGACTGTCACCCCTCTCCGCTCCCCCATGGTCCCCTTTGGCGATCGATTCCTTCCTGGTTCTTCCTCCACTCGTGCCGCTTCGGCACAAGCTAGTTCTGGGTCGCTCGTGCGTCCTGCTAGTTCTGGCAGCCTGATTGCTCGGCGTTCGTTCCTTCCCCCTCCTTTGGAGGGGTTGTTGATTTTTTGTTTCTCTCATGGTTTTACTTTTCTTCTCACACTGGGTATAAATGCCTTCGGCGTTGACACCTGAAAATTCTAATTTCCATTCCGAAAAAAAAATCATATAATGGATTTAATAAGTTGCCTTAGAACCATAGAACCAGATAGGGATATAAAAATATAATAACTGCATGCGTGGAATAAGGATGTTCAACATTTTCACCTTTTGAAATGGATGTAAATTTATTTAATTTTTCATATACTTTAATCATCGTACAATAATTAACACCATAAACTCTTTTAGTTCATAAGTCGTTTCTTTTAAATAAACAGTGTTTCAATACATGTAGGAGTATTTTTTTATGCTCATCTCTTTTGATATTTTTAAAGCCATCATTTTTATACCCGGCGTATAACGCGCACCCTTTAGTATCAATCTTAATTTTTGTGTTCAAAGTGCACGTTATACGCCGGATTTTACAGTAATAAGTTTTTGTAAATCTTCCCATTATAGCTCTAGCTTATTTTAACATCACAAGGATATTATGAAGAATTTTCAAAATTATCCTCAGGAAAGATGACAAATTTAACAAATAAAGACTAGTATAGAGAACGTATACAACAACAACTGGAGTTTGTCAGCCGGGAATATATGATAACTAAGCCATGATATCCAAGCTTCAACATTTTTAATAATCACTCAAATTTAGATGTAAACATATCAGTTGAAGTAAATAGCATTTTTTGAATGACTAACATAACATAAAATACAGTGATGGCAAAAAGCTTTGAACACTCATTTTCTTGCCTAATTTTTGTGTTTGGCAATTTTTTTGTTTTGTAACTATTTGAGTATCATAAATATTATCATTGATTCTCATGTATTATTTCTTGGTGATTTAAAATCTGTTATTAGAATCTATGTAAATTAAATAGTTTCAATGATATTATGAAAAAACCATCATAAGACAAACACTAAGTAACAGTAATATTGAGTGATTGTTTTTTCAACTGATTTAATATTCCATTATTTTTAACCAATCAGAAATCAGTGGTAATAATGGTTTGAAAGCAGAATTTGTAGCATTTTTCAGTGGCCACCAACCTTCAGAATTCTGTGGATCACTATATGTATAATTTTATATCTGGCGGTTTACTAATATGATTGATCACTATATGACATACCACTAATATAATTGATGGAATTAATTTGATATCTGAGTGTCATGTGCCAAGCACTGTTGGGCACAATTAAGGAATCAAACCAAGCAGCGCTTGTTATTGGATATGGAACCCAAGATTGTGGCCTAGCTATAACAAATCATCAGGAAAATAATTTTAAAGAACTATTTTGAAATTTATTTCAAATAAAGAATATAGGAATTGATTAAAAATAATCAGTATCAATCAATAATTAATATCATTATACTAATAGTATTATATAATTACCATAAAATCCGGAGTATAATGCGCACCTATACTTTTAAGAAGCAATTTTTAGGAATATTCACCATATAATGTGCACCTCCTTTTTTACAAAGAAACCTGAAATGTATGTGCACGATACTCTTACATATTTGGATGTCTTTTATTCAAGGTATTATTCCAAGCTTTAGAAAAAAAATACAGCCCTTGAAGTTTATAAGGAATGCCTTTTCTTTTAAATAAACAATATTTTGATATTTGAAGAAGTCTAATTTTTTTTAAATGCTCATTTTTTTTATATATACCTGACATATAACCCACACCTGTAAATTTCAATGTTATTTATTGTGTTCAAAGTGCACATTATACTTGGCCTGTAACACTCCAATATTAAATTAGCATCCAATTCACCACTATAACTATATTGTCACTATTTACATTTTCTTCCAACAACTCGAAGAACAAGAACAAACTGGCAATGCAAAGTAATATCCACGAATTGAAGTGTAGGTAATGCCGCTAATTTTTATCATGGTTACCAACTTTCAAATGTCACTAGATACACCTGCAGAAGTGGCTAAAGATTTCACAAATTCAGATAAAATTTCGCAAGTAGTAGCTAAAATTTTTAAGAAAAGTATAATCCATATTCCATGACACATTCGGTCACTCCTTATTATTGAAACTGAGTCTTCATAAAAAATATAATGTCCAATTTTTATGTGGGCCATCAAAATTTTTTGATGGACCACCGGTTGGTGACCTCTATTTTAGTGTAATGAAAACAGCTGTGTGTTGAAATTTGAAGTATGTGTGCTAAAAATAATGGAATTACGGTTCAATTTTCATTTCTGCCTTATAATAAAACATACAAAATAATACTTTTGAAGTAAGAAGTTTATTCTATGCACCAAATTGCCACTGAAGTAATACATGGTTTTTCTACTGTCATGACAACGTTGAAAAGATATACTGAAACAAATTCTATTGTGACAGGAAGTGATCTGAACGACCAAGAAAAATAATTTTATATGAAGACTGGGTATTTGCAAAGGATTTCACTTTTAAATCAAAAGCTTAATTCACTGCAAATTAAAACAGTTGACAGTGAATGTGTGTCTAAAAACTGTGACAGGATGCTGAAAATTATAGTATGGAACCACATAACACCGATTTTCAATGCAGGGAGTGATTGGTTTATGCAAGGGATCAATCATTATGGACTGTTCAAGACTGAGAAAAGGTAATATTTAGTAATGAAGTCAATTTGGTACTTATTACAAGCATAGTAGTATTCGGGAAAGATGACATCCATGAGGAATTCAACCCTCAGTGTATGAAATTCGTAGTAAAGCATTCATGTTAATATGGGGCAGCATGTCTTTTCATGGAGTTGGAAGGCTTCACACCAACTGTGGAACAATAAAAGTCAGTGATTATATTGAAATACCACAAAATAAATAACTACTACCATCCACAGGGAGACTTTAAGGATCAGTCAAGGATTTTTCAGGCCAATCTTTGCTCCATGTCACTGTGCAAAGGTAGTCTTGAAATGGTTTGAAGACACAATATTGCAAATAAAATGACCTAGCCTCTTTCAGGATCTTTCTCTGAAGGAGAACCTTTTGCATAATACTGGTTATGATGCTTCAAAGAGAAAACCTTCAAACATGAGTCATAGAAGCTTTTAAGGTACTAGCCACCATTCAAGATAACTAGCCAAGTTCGCGAACCCAATTTCACATGTGTATTACATGCTGAGTGACAACCATAGGCTTAATTTCATATAATGTTGCTGATACGGTTGTGAGAAAACAGAAGTACCACTTTTGTATTTTCTTTCAGACATGGGTACTTCTGCATACGACACATGTGAAATCAGGATCACTAACTTGGCAAGTTAACGTGAATGCTATTCTTGTTATGATAGGAAGTACCATTTTTACATTTTCTTTCAGACATGGACATTTGCGTACTATTGCAGCAATGCCAACAAAATGACATTCATGATAACTTGCCAAGGTGGCGATCTTGATTTTGCATGCGTCTCATGCATTGAATTGGCTACCATGTGTTTAATTTCATATAATGTCGCCAATACGGTTGCAATAATACGCAAGTACCCAAACTTATTGGACTTAAGTGTAGAATAGGAGACTCCTTGGATTTGGCAATGGTTAGCTTGATGCCTGCATGAATTCAGCTCTATTTCATTACTCTTGGAATACTTACTGCTACATAAAGGTAGTTTGCCGACTAATTCTGGTCACTAAAAAATTGACTTCGCAAAGGGGCCCCCCTATTTTACACTTTCACCACATATTGTTACGAAAAAGCTTTTGGTGAAATGGGCATACTGTATGCCAAAATGATGAATAACCGAAATTAAAGCAAATGACTTAGTCAAAAAATATTAATATTTAAATATGCAACAACCACGTCATTTGTATTTATAAATTTTTATGTTATTCAACTGCATGTATTATCCTATTCAATATTGTGCATATCATACCTTCTTGTGCACAGGCAGCTGTAGTGCAATAGAAAAAATACTTGCAGTATTAAAAAAACCAGTAACAGATTTAAAATCAGCTTAAAAAATACCAACAACAACATTCAAAACAGTACAGTAATTTCGCAAAGAAAATTTAAGTCAAACACGAAAATTAGAAAAAAAAAAAAGAAAAGAAAAAACAAAAGTGTTCAGGACTCTTTTTTGCCACCACTGTATATACATACATTTTAAACATTAAACATACACATACAATTTAAGAAATATATTAAAATGCAAACCTTTCTGAAGAGCCTTTTTACTTTTTGGCTTCATTTTAACAAATAAAGAATCTAGAAATAAAAGCAAGTGAAAAAAAATCGAAATCAAAATATAATAATATCACACACAGAATGTACATAAGATACACAGCTTCCATCACTTCATTTCAATTACGAATTCTAGCATAAAACTTGCTATGAGGGCGCTGCAACAATTTTTGCTTTCGGTTATTGAAAATATGTATAGCAATTAGAGTTTTCCTCGTTTAACTTTTAAAAAACCTTTTTTTCGTCATAAAATGTATCAAACGAAGTTATAATAGGCTCTTCTTCACAAACAAGTATGATACGAGAATCAAGACTTTTTGTAATGGATAATCCTCTCATTTACTGAAAGCCCAAGACATTGATTAACATAAAGATTTTGTTGTTTAATCATTGAAAATTTAAAAATAAGAATCTGCTCCTTCTTATTGAATCAGTACTTTTAAATAGATATTAATGAATATTGATTTACGTTCTGCTTTAATTGTGAAATTTGTGGTCACAGAACCTAATGATGAGTGTAAGTTTCCACATTTTCAAAAATACGCTTGTTTAAAAATGTACAAAATGAAGGAAAATATGGATTTTTTAAAAATTTTTCCCAGAACATATATATGATCTCCCCACTCACCCCGCTTGACATTTAGTTCTGGAATAATCTGTATATTGACCAAGCTTTTTACATGCAGACATATATGTTTCTAGAATATTAATATATGAAATATTATTAATATTCTAAATATTTACGATTAATTTTGTCCCTCAAATTCGTAACTGAAGCCATCTTACCCTTGCAAGGAAGAGAAATGACCCGTAAGCGACTAATCGTTAGTCCAGTCCTTGTCCATCCAAAAATAATCGAAAAGCAGATCTGAAGCTTATTGAATCTATCTCGACTGAAAGAGTGCTAGACCATTATCCGCTGTTGGAAACAAAAATTTGCCCTCATATCCACAAGAAATGCCAATGATCCAAGAGCATCAACGCTTCGTTCGCAAAGATATCAAATGACTATAATGGCGCAGAATCCTAATCTTCAAGGAGTCACACTTCTGCTTAGTAATTAATGACAGTCATCCCATACGAATTTGGTGTCGACATGAAAACTGGTTCAAATGAACACGACTGCAAAATGCTACAGTTCTTAGCAAAGTGGTATCAGGTCTTGAGAAGCCCTCGAATTCATGATACCAAAAGCTTAACGAAGTGTTACTGCTGGCAGCATTATCTTTTTTTCTGGTGTTACACCCTTTACCATCAAGATAATACCCGACAGTACACGTGACACGCATCAGTCAACAAACTCAGTAAGTTTTTTCTCAAGCCTTAAGTATATCTTAATCTTTTACTCATCAATTTTATCTGGGAAGTAATTAGTTGTAGTTTTTATACCTTGCCCTTACTTCGCAATGAATACATTTTGTGGCATTTGTGATTAAACCTCTTAAGGCCGTATCACACGTACACGTTTCAAGCAATTTTTCGTTCAATTCGTGCAATTTTTACTCAGTTGCCATAGCAACCACTTTAGAACAATTTTTTGCTGGTGAGCTCAAAAAGTTGTTCCAAATAAAATTGCTTGAAATTCCAGCCAACGGGGTTCTTCGGCGCCCTACGTCATAAACAAGATGGCGGTTCCGGTTTCGTTTAACACTTCAGATATGCCGTATAATATTTTAATGGTGTATAATATTTTAACGGCGTATAAAATATTTTAAATAGAATGGTGCTCTATTTTTAGTTTACACCCATCAACAATTGCACAAGCGAAATGAAAGAAATAATTTTGGATGTTCATTTTCCGAAGCAGAAAAATCGGCGAGTAATTTTTCAATGTGGAGATAGAGCGCGGTTGACGTCAGAGCGTGTCGTTTTGTTTACGGCAACCCTTCCCCCTCAGATTCGGTCAAAAATTGGACGAAAAAATTGCTTGAAAAATATACGTGTGATACGGCCTTTAGATCATAATTCACCTACTCAATAATTCTGTTTTATGATGTGTTGCTGCTTATATTGAACCTCTCTCTGCAACCTACAATATCCTGTTGTTACCATTCATTAAATCCTTAAAACAAATTTAAATGAGTATCACTTATTATCCTCTGCTGTCTCTCTCCGTTAATGATTTTCATCACTTTCTACGATCATTTTCATGGTGTATCTTCACTGTTGTACAGTGTTTAATTTAGATTAAATATGATAAAGTTCGTAATTATATATGAGCCTATTTACTTAACTTTAAGTTTTTACACGTGTTTTTTTAAACTACTTCTTTTCTAATCTATATTAAACATTCTTTTAACTGCTTGAACTTTGCACAATATTAAACAAATTTCCTCTAGCAAGACTTGCGATATTTACATAGGTTTTTATTTTTTATTTTTATCTCAAATGAATGGAACTTAAGTTGATTTGAACTTTTATAACTTAACTCAGAGGCACGACATCCCATGAGGGACAAGGCCTATTGTGCCCAACTCAGTATACGCGACCTTGGGTCCTGAGGTGCATGAGCAGATGTTCCGGTCAGGTGGTCAGTCTGACGCGGAAACCCCCAGTGTTAAGTTCCAAGCAAGCTTGGTACTCATTTTATCGACCCATTGAAGGGATGAAAGGCTGAGTCAACCTTGCCCAGCCCGGGGTTTGAACCTTGGACCTGTGGTGTGGAAGCGTGATGTGCTAACCACTCAGCCACTGGGCTTCTAAAAACTTTTATAGAAAAACGAATAAATTGCAAATATAATTATGTAACTTATGAGTTTATTCATATATGTATCTTAGTTGTGAGGAAAGAATGCACGATTCATTGAATTAACATGCAAATTTGATGACACATAAATTTCGAAGAAAAAAAGTTCAGCGTTTTGTTGGTGTGGGTGGTGTGTTGGGGGGGAGGGATGATGACCCTTGGTGACTTTGGCATGGCTGGGCCAGGGTAATTTGAATTGGATACTTTCGGGTCGTAAGTGCACGTATTAGATGACTGGGACGAAAAGAAATCCCTATTAGAGCCAATAGGTAGGTATTTTTAGTCCTATCCTTTTTGTTGTTTGCAACTTGCGAAAGAAAGGGTTTTCTGCGCACCTTTTTCCCTAACGTGATTTATCAATATGTCTTAGACTCTCCCTGAAAATGTATAACCAACCAGCAGGGTTAAGGTATGCTGCCAACAAGAGTTCAATTCCTGTATTTATAGGGAATTACCCCTGGTCACCTTGGTTGCTGCTTCGGACAGGGTGATTTGAACTGGCCACCTTCAAGTCTAGAGTGCATGCGTTAGATCACTGGGACGAAAGAAGAAGGGGTCGTTGCAGAAGAAAGACAGTGTCGGTCACTAACTGTTATTCTTGCGATACCATCCATTATGCATAGTAAAATGAAAACAAATTGCATTTATTGAATCATTTATATATATAGCTCATTTGCAATATAAATTCATTGAATTTATCATAAGTAGAATTGAAGTTCGCACATACTCAGAGTCGATATTGATGGCTTTTAAATAATATGAATACTTCTTAAGAATGTCAAATTTATGTAACTCCTCTTTTGAATAATTAATTTGTCCATTCAACCTTTTCGTCAAATTTTAAAGCCATGCAATGGTTTTAGTTTTAGACATGGTGGAACTGAGATCATCCGTGAATTATCGTTTTTTTTTTTTTTTTTAATTTTATGCTCACGAATTCATGCCTGAAATTTTGAAAGTCTGGTCTCATATGTCACGGCATTAAAAAAAATCAGCTAATTTTCCAATTTTTTCAAATTTACAGCTTTGTATATTTTTGAGTTTTTCTAATGGAATGTAACAATGAGTTATCCTCGATGTCTCTCCTTTCTAACTCGGGTTTTTCCTCCCGAAAAACCAAATTCGAACTTCAAGCAAAAATACGCCACAACGAAAATGAATGTCACTACCAAATAGTATATAGGCAACCAGGAAGATAGACTATAGCATACACATAATTACAGAGAAGAATATATGTAAATGGACGATATAGCCACATTAATTTGCGCTTGAATCATATTTGGGTAGCCACTTGTAAGTTACAAGATCTCGGAGGAATTTTCTTTGGCAAGTTTGAGAGATTGAATCTCATTTAAGATAAATACTCTAATTCTTACCCTTTAGTTTGTCTTGTCCTCATATCACGTACTCGGTTCCAACATTTCAATTAATAATAATAAAAAAAATATTGCAAATACTTGTTTGTAATAATTTTATACCCAATTCAATGGCTTCTCCATCCATGCTATGTTTGAATCTCCCACAGAAATTCTAACGATCAGTGAGATCTCCACCTCAACCAACATGAGTAAAAGGTATCATGACAAGACTTGAGAAGTCAAAATGAGATAATAAACATTTTTCTGTACAAATAGCACTCAACTCCCTCGGATACGATTACTATTCTTTAATATAGTATCTCATTTGAGGACACTTGTCGAATCCGAAAAGTACAAAATTGTGGTTTTAAAATTTGAGAGTTCAGTTCACGACATTCGAATGCCACGAATGTTGAAGTAGTACCGGAACAAATTTGTATCCTTCATCTTTTAAACGAGATCAAGATGGAGGCATTATGCATATTTTTAGCCAATATACTGATGTTTGAAACTACTTCATGAGAAACTGTCAATCATTTGGGTAAGATTGGATTCTTCCACCCTATATCCCTTTAAGACCCAACCCTCACGATCGTGCGGGTTGGATATTCTTATACGTTTTTGCTTCTGGAATAGCCGTATGTAAGAAAATCGCGAATTTAACGATTGAGCCGGTTTGTAGTGGTAAGCCGGTAGAAAGTGAAAAGTGTTATTTTTTATCAACAGGCGATGATTGTGGTCCATGTTTTACTTTCAGCTGGCAAATGTAGTTTTGTTTTCAAATGCAATGAAAACACGTCTTCTTTTTATCTGTCTTAAAAAGGTAATTATCAATATATTTCTAATTGCTTAGGTACATATTTTTGTATTAATGTTTAAATAATTGTAAAATAGAAAAAAAATATTAATTGTACTCTATTAATATGGCTAGTAGGTCTCGGGATTACGGGAAAAACATATTGCGAAAGTTCTGGAAGAGATGTCAGTAGAGAATATGGATTCCGTTTAGAACGCTCTAAAATAGACCATAACGGTTCTATTATTTTGAGGTTGGATGACTTTGCGTGCCAAAGTCGATGTTTTAACTTCTTCCTCATGTTCATCAAATCATTATTAATTAAGTCCCGTTGCATAGATAGGTGCATTATCATCCTGGAAAATTCCATCTCCTGCATGAAATAATGTTTGCTTCATAGAGGACCTTGTAAAGCATTAGCCCGTGGGTGTTGCCTTACTTCTAAGTTATCTTCGTGACCTAGGGGTGTGGGAATGAATGAAGAACCAGGCGTTGCCAAAATATTATTATCTCTTTATTAAAATCTTAACTTAAACACTATACAATGATAATATTTAAACTTAGCAGATCTGAGGTGAGAAAACACACAATACACACATTACCAAATAAGTGCGACCTTGACCACTATAATTACTTTATCGCTTACACCTAACCTCTGTTTATACACAGTTCCTAATAATTAGTAGACCAGTCCTACCTCTATATCCTAGGTAGCAGCAACCATCTCGAATCTTCAATGCAATTTCCTTATCTCGCGTGGAATGATATCCACCTTGCTTGAACGCACTTTCACGGATAACTGACACTGGAATATCAGCTTGCTTCAGCTTACGCGTTTAAACTCAGACTAGCATAATCACTTCCCAAAAGGCCACACGCTTACGCTAGACTTCTGCTATTTAAAAGGTTCCTAATTTGCATAGTCACGTTTCGCTTCTGGATTTGGTCGGAAAGAATTTGCCTTTTTCGGCTCCAAAGAACCCAAGAGGAAAATTAATAGAAAGCGCGATGAGCCCGTCACAACCTGATCAGCTAAAATTTCTCTATATTTTTCCTCAGTGATCCTTCCTTTGAGATTACATTTGGTCCAGCAGAAAACCACGACACGGCTGGCTGTATCATAACAGATCCACCTCCATGCTTTACAGTTGGAAGGAGACAATTACGATCATAGGCTAGTGCAAGGGTGTTCTCCAAACGTGCACCCATTCTATTGAAGGGAAAAGTGTGAAAGACTATTTGTCAGATCATATTACTTTCTTCCACTTATCAATCCACCAGGTTTCGTGAGTGTAACACTACTGTAGACGACGTTTGGTATTAACATCGGTGACAACTTGAGAATTGCTGCTCTACGGTAAATGTTCTGTTTATGAAGGTGCCTTCTAAGTGTAATCATTGACACTGGAAAATCCAGATGCTGATAGCTGCGGGTTACATTACCAGCTGCGGTTACATTTGCTGCAATTATTTGCTTTTTAAACATTACAATCCTCTTCAATACCCATCGGTCTCTTTCACTGATCTTCTCTTCCCATTCACTGTTTTGCCTTGCCGAGCTTGTCTTAATACACTGTGTGATTGCTGTCATGATTTTAGACACCGTTCTTCTAGAAAGGCATAGAAGTTAAGATGCTTCGGTCACATTTGCTCCAGCTAGATAGGCTACTACAATTTGGCCTCTCTGAAAATCTGAGAGGTTCGAAATTTTACGTTTTTGAAAAAAAAATCAAGTCTTACAGAGCTTCAATAAAGCTACCTCGTACTACCAGAATATATACATTTCTATTTATATATACATATATAAAAGAAACTGGCAACTATTATTATATTTTAATGTTAACGAAGCGCATTCAAAAATGTCCGTTTTGATTTTCAAGGTGTTTCCATTATTTTGATAACCACCTGTGTGTTACTTGAAAATTGATGTTAAGCATGATGTTCACTAAAAGATTTGTAATTTTGTTATACTGTGGCCATTTTTTTTAGCTTTTCATGACTGTACCTTTTAGTTTAAACATTCATTTTCCAAAATGGCGTGTCGAGTATTATGGAATACTAGGTATTTCATTACATACAAAAGCTTGATCTTCTATAATATCATACCCTCCAGATAAAAGAGTGTAAGATGAAGTGTTTGAATAAGACAAAAAGAAGAAATCAAAGATTCAAAACAACAAAAGAGACCGAACATTCAAAGATCCTTTGTTATGAAATTAAACTTAGACGACCTTCTAGACCTAAACCTACAAATGTTGACTCCAGTGTTAGCAGAGTTGAATCGTCCCATTCTGATGGATCATCTGTAATGGACTTCATGCCATCCACTAAAGAACTGGAAAACAAAGACATTGAATGTATCTTCTGTAATGGAAAAAAAAATTGCCTGAAGATCAATGAGGAGAAATTTGAATTTAGTTCCTCATCTGATTTCTGTAAGCTCACTTTAACTGTACCGAAGCAGAAAAAGATAATATTTGTGACTTTTGTAAATAGACTCGAGACAGAAATGACTTGCATGCAATATTGAAAATATGGATCTTACAGTTAAAATAATTTCATTTTAAGAAATCTAATTAGATTTCTTCAAAGGAATTCGATGGTTTAAAGCAGTGCTAAACACAACCTTTTTATTGCCGTGGATCGTTTAATGTTTAATAATTTTACCGCGGCCCGCTGAAGGGGAGAGGGAGTCGATTGCTTCTATTTTGGATTGTTTTAATTTAATAATTTTAGTTTATATATATAACTTTATTCAAATATGCCTTCAGAATAAATTACAATTACACCAAAAAAAATGAATATAAAATGATTTAACATGGATTATAAAGTGATTTCCATGGAAAAACGCATAATCTCGAGAGAAATACACCACAGTTAATTAAACAGAAATAATTTGATGTTTTTTGGACGGTGCGTTAACATTTGACCCACGGACCGGTACCGGTTCGTGGCTCGGGGGTTGGGGACCACTTGTTCAAAGCACCAATTCCATATTACCCAACTACATTCCATAATAACCTCTATTTGTAACTTATAAAAAATTAATTTTTTATAACAAAGTAAATAGTATTTATTTCACAAAAGACGACTTATTACGAATAGTTATTGTGTGTACTCATGATGATTTGAAGAACTTTTTAAATCAAAAACCGAATAAATTTTTGGAGATGTAACAAGTTTCCATAATATTCTCCTGTCATCTACATTGTAACAATAACACTTTTGTCTGAATGTTAAATTAATATAACGAAGGGGAAAAAGACATATATGTAAGTAAATTAAATTTATAACCTAAAATACAGAAGTATTTGTAAAATCGTAGGCACGCATGTCATATAATTATGTGGCATGTAAAAAATCCCTTAAGTATCAATTTAGCTCAGGTCCTAAGCATTTGGACGGTTGAAATAATTTTAATTCAAGCTCTCCTCGGATGCTAAATAATGACATGATTTAATTTTGCCGAGAGTACCAGAGCCAACTGAAATCAAATCAAACCAATTGGCTCTAGTACTCTCGGCAAAATTAAAACATGTCATTATATAGCATCCGATGAGAGCTTGAATTAAAATTTAAACATCCAAATTTGGTAGCCGAGAGCTGCCACTAGCAGAGCTGTTTTTAACCTCCCCGACGCTCCAGGCCCTTCAATGGTTACTCCCATCCTCCTTCAGTTCTCACTTTTCCTGTTTTGTTTTGGAAGGGATTTTCCTTTAACTCTCTTGCTCTTTTTCCTTTCTTTGTTTTTGCTGTTTGGATAGTCTTTCCTTTACCCTTTACCTGTGGATTCGCAGTGTCCTGGACTGACAGTCGTAAGGAAAAGATGGTGGTATGTTTTGGTCACTCTTGTTCATTTCTTACTTTACTGTGTCACGGACCACCCACCCTTTTGCAAATTAGAACAGTAAATTAATGAAATCGTTTGTCATTACAGTATAGAGTATACATTATTGAATGAACTGCTTTCACCTTGTTAATTATCATCTTTTTCGTCGCTTATCGCTTTACTGTCTTTTACTTTTCGACATCCTTATTATTTGTTGAGTCACTGTCATTGTTCTTGTACAGCGGACGCTTTCCTCTTAAAACCGAATGAATTTTTTCGAGAAAATCATTAATGACATCATTGTAATCAATCTCCATTGCAATATCATTTTAAGTGCATAGCAACATCAAACTGTTAAGCTTTTCACATTCCATAGTGGATCTCATTTCATTTTTCACTCTCTTGAGGG
>BMAV01001955.1:43659-82856 GCA_019973955.1 Trichonephila inaurata madagascariensis | reverse complement strand
TTTTACACAGAAAACGTTCTGCGAAATATATTTGGATGGGAATTAATTTCTCCTCATATTACCACCTTTTCGTAAATATGAGCTATACACGTTTTAAATAATTAATCTTAATTTTCCAGTTTACGAGTCAGAGCTCTAGCTGAAATTCATAACGTTAGAGATAAGATATCATAATGGAAAATCTCTTATCTTGTGCTAGTGTGGCAGTGTCATCTGAAAACACTGTTAACAGAGGAGTAATAATTTGAGGAATGTCGTTTGTGTAAGGATTGAAAAGTAACTAATCCAGAAGAGATCCTTGTAGAAGGTCACTTCTAATTCATTGAGGGGGATGAGGTTGTATTTTTATCTCTTTCGTGGGGTGAATGAGAAGAGCGGTAACAATTAATGTTATTGAATTTGCTAGGCCATTTTAAAGTAAAATAGAGTCGCTTATTCAAGGCTTATATATACAGCTTATATTAAGTATTAGAATTTGATTTAGAACATGAAAACGTGAAATAATAAATAATACAGCAGGAGTTTTTGGATCAGTTTTATCGTAATGAGGGCCATGTTGCTCAGCGTCCAATCATTGTCAACTAAACAGCTCGTTGCCACTAGTATTCTACTAAAAATAAGATTCGATAACAATTAAATACTTTGATTAACAAAGTCAAAAAGATGTTAGTGATGAGAATGCTTAATATGAAATTTTTTCGAAAGCTATGTCTATATCCAGAAAAAGTGTACTTTTAGATACATGCTCACATTAAATCTAGAATGCATCAATTCATTAACTCAAAGAAATTAATGAATTGAAGAACACTTAAAAACAATACTCCACACTATTTAGAAGTAATAATGTTATTAGTATTGCAGAATTGATTGTGGCGTCTGAGGAACCCAAAGTCGTAAATTTAACTTAAACTACTTAATAGCTAAGTGAAACTATAATATTGAGGTAATTTTGAAAGAGAATCTAGTTACGTGAAAGGAGAATAACTGTAGTATTTTTTTTTAAGTGGGTGTTAAATATTAAACGTTCTGTTTGTGAACAATACTAAGAAAAATAAAAACTTCAGAGGGAGGGTATTAGAGTTACTTAATTATTTGATCTGAAACAGAAATATTTCTAGGGTTGAAATTCCCCAAGTATTTTAAAACTTTCAATGCTTAGTTAGCTCAATTTTACATAACCTCATAAATCGATTCAAATTATTTGGTATACAATGATTTCAGCATCCTATGAACGGTGCGCATGTAATGATACACGGTAGCACTCAAAAAGCTCTTGGTTTTTTTTTTTTTTTGTAATTCATTATTACCACAATATAATTAATTGATTTTTTTACTACCAGAATTCATAACAAAACAATATAATGCAGTAGAAGGTAGAGTGTATGTGGGGATCAGCTGGCACGCGAGGCCGAAGTTCGAACATAGAGATAAGAAAAGGCCTTCATATGCAGAATAAAGAAATCTGCTTCAGAAACTTTATTATATTGGGTGAGTGCAAAAGTTCTACCCATTTTTAATATGCATAAAGAAGAGCAAATAAATGCAAAATGAACATTACCTATGACTGTGCATAATTCCCATTGCAATCTATGACCACGGGGCAATCTCTATGGTAGGAGATGAGCCCCGTGGCGGTAAAATTCATGCGGTTTCGAGTCAAAAAAGTCTTGGATCGCAGTTTTCACAGCATCGAGATCATGAAGGATTTTTCGACTGAAGGAATTGTCCAACGCACGAAATAGGTGATAGTCAGTTGGTGCCTGGTCAGGAGGAAAAGGAGTGTGGGGTAAAACCTCCTAACCAAAGCCCATTAACTTTTGGCGAGTGGTGACAGCAGCATGTGGCTTGGCGTTATCGCGATGAAGGATAACACCACGACGATTGATGAGATCTGGCCTCTTTGCTACAGAATTTGAATGCAGTCTATCTAACTGAAGACAAGTAGAAGGCAGCATTGATGGTTTGGTTGGTTGAATAGCAGGGTGCATCCTAGTGAATTATTCCTGCACATCCCACCACACACTCAATAACACCTCCTTGGGATGAAATTCAGCTTTCGAAGTTGATGCAGGCGAAACAGAAGGGTGACACACAGTCCTACTATGCTTTAAGTTACGGTATTTAACCCACTTCTCATGCCCTGTCACAATTCACGTCAAGAATGCGTCATTTTGTACCGGAAAAAATAAAGAAAGCATAGGTGCTGATTCGGTTATCCCATTGCTCAGCTGTCAGGTTATGTGGAACCCAACGATCCAACTTTCTCGTAAAACCTAAATTAACCAACCATCTCTCGACTGCTGTCCGGTGTACGTTGAGGGTCTCCGCTAATTCTTGCATAGTTGGGTTCGGGTTGTTCCTTATGGCTTGATCAATATCGTCTTCTCCAAAGTGTGATGGCCATCTACTCCTAGCCTGATCTTGGCAGCCTATGTCTTCATCCCTACATCTACGAAAGCATCGATGACATCCATAAACTTGATACACATTAGGACAGTGCTTCTCAAACTTTCAATACTGGCGACCCAATTTTCAATCATAATTTTCATCGAGCCCCCCCCCCATACAATAATAATGTATGGAATGCAATAATAATGTACTTTGACGCTAAAATTATGATATACGATCTTAACTATAAACCACTCAGATTATCACAAGAGATAAGTATTAAATTTTATACATAATACTTTCAAGTAGTAGGTTTTTAAATTACGTTATTTTTAAGTAATAGATATTTTAAGTAAATTATATATATATATAAATAATTTACTTAAAACACGATTTTTCCTTCTCGAATAGTCGTCTCAATAGCATTCGTCATTTTACGTCATTTCGCGTTAGGAGCTTATAGTGGAAGATTGAATTTTCGATCTCCAGTAATTATTTTACACGTAAGTGTTATTTTTTTTTAAAATTTCATTATTATTATTCCTCTCCTTGAGACATTCATTATTGTTCTCTTTTCTTAGCTTCATTTTAATATATTAGCAGTTTTTCTTCCACGTATTGTATTAGGCTTAACTTTTCAAAGGTTTTTTCCCCCTCCTATTATGTCGAAAGTTTCTGCTGTACGGGGAAGGTTGGATCCATAAATCATTGCTAACCCTAATTCAGCGACAGCTTTAGAAATCATAATAGGTCTCCAGTTTAGTCCAAAGACTTTTTTGTATCTACATTTGTTGTGTCTGGTGAATTCCAATTTCTTAATGCTTTAGCACTGTAGGTTCTAGTACTTCTTCACTTTTATTTTATATTACTATATATATATATATATACTTTTAAATAATAAGAAAAGTATTATACTGCTTTTCTTTTCTTATTTTTAAATTGGTACAGATAACAATTAAAGTGCAACGTGTATTTTTATTACGGCAGAATGTATTTTGTTTTGCTTTCTTTAAGTAATTTTTTATAATTTTTTTTAAAATAACCTTTTATTCTCGACTTTTTGATATGCTCGCGTCCCCCTCGTAGGGTTATCACGCCCCCTAGGGGGCGCGCCCCACAGTTTGAGAAATACTGCATTAGGAACATGCTGCGGCTGCCGTACTTTTTTTTTTATCGAACTCGCATAAAAACAATACTTTACATGCTCCTTCTCGATTTCCATGTTAAGCTCTGAGATTTTTTTTTGAGATGATTAAACGGGAGAGACACACAATGCACACACATTAAGACGTAACGCATTCACAGACTTGATTGGGAGACAGTTTCGACCATTACAACGTCATGTGTGACATCAATTCTATTGCAAATTTGCCTATCCAAAAAAAAGGGTAGAATTTTCGCACTCACTCAGTAATTACAAACAGTTTACGATGAAAATTTTCATAAAGAAAACAGCCGCTCACGAGTGCCTCTCAAGATAATAGACATGAATTACTTGAACACAAGCGCCACAGTGCGAGACTTTCAATCTCCAGAAACAAAGGAATGATCGAGAGAGTGAAACATTTAAGGTACCCGACTACGTTCGGAACCGTGATCTTAAAAAAAGCGCATAAATGGATAATTTTCATGATATTTAGGGTCTCTTAGATAAAAATACATGTACAAAATTTTGTTTTAAGGACATGTTGACAAAAAAAATTTATTTAAATACAATATTTTGGCAAAAAATTAACTCAGAATAACCTTTTTTCAAAATATTCTCCTTTTGTGAAAAATGCTTCTATTATAATAATATTTTGCCTGTACATAGCTCAGATCTCTGTACCGAGGCTCAACTATGACTTTTGAAAAATTCACATTATTTTCAAAGTTACAACCCTTGAAATATATAATTATCGGCATTTTTTTCTTAAAATTTCTCTCCTCTGTGGTCGTAAAATATGGATAAACCCACTTCTAAGTTATATATTTCAAAAATTCTAGAGCCTCTGTACAGAGGTCTGAACTATAGACAGGCAAAATATTATTATAATAGAAGCATTTTTCACAAAAGGAGAATATTTTGAAAATGGGTCATTCTGTGTTCGTTTTTTGTCAAAATAGTGTACTTAAATAATTTTTTTATTGTCATACTATTCTTAAAACAATTTTATATTCATTTTCTAACCTAAGTGACACTAAATATCATAAATATTCTCCATTTATAGGCTTTTGCAAAATCACCGTTCCGAACGTAGTCGGATACCTTAATCAGATCAAGCCAAAAATGACCATTGGCGAATTAGCACAAGAAGTAGGGATCTCTCTTGGATCCATTCTCGCAAACCTGTCAGATGATTTGAAGATGAAAGATGTCAGTGGGAAGTTTGTCCCGCAGCTGCTGAACCCTGATTAAAAGAAAAATCAGCAGTTGACTGCGTCTGAATGTTTAGAAGAAAAAAAAAAAAAAAAAAACCAAAAAAAAAACAAAGAAAAAAATGTAGCAGGGGATAACCCCGGGGGGTACGTTTACGAACCAGAAACATAGATGAAATCATCAGAAGTGCACACAACGTCCTCTCCTGGGATAAAGAAATACCCTCCCCGAAAAAAAGAAGAGTAAAAAAAAGAAAAGAAAGAAAGAAAGTGGAGAAGTAATGCTAGAAGTGATCCTTAAGTGAAGTGAGAAAGTCTAGAAGAGGAGTCTTAATTCTGGGAGTAGGCTTAACAGTGTCGGTGTAGATAAGTCAAAAGTGGGTCTGAGACCAGCGAAGCATTGCCTAAGCCAGAACCAGCCAGATTAAAGGTTCAATTAACGTTTTACGAACCGTAACTGTTTACCCAAGAAATATAGCGGGAAGCTAGTTTATCTATACTATAAGGAAAGTGTGGATAATATTAAGTTAGGAATTAATACATAAATATAGATTCAGTTGTTAATTGCGCTTATTATCAGCAATATGTGTTGCGTATACTCATTCGTGATCAATATCCTCCTAGAATAGTATTGTTGTTGTACTATATATAAATTAAGATTAGAATAAACTTATTTTTATTATGACTGAGTTTAGTGGTGCGTCATTCTTTCCCTTAGGTGTAGGTCGCGTGGACAGTGGAGAGAGGGTATCCCCAACGGAGGGGATACCACAGGTTGCCCAAATGAAAAATGGATATATGTGATTGTGTCAGAAGAAGAGCAGCTGTTGCAGAGCCATCAAACAGGGACACGAAGTACGGTTGAAAGTGTACACCCCATACAATGTTTAACAGTGAAACCTATTGCAGAGGAAATTAATCGGAAGTAAAGTCGGGCCATATAAAGATGCGTCCAGATCGGGACAACGTGCGGTAGTACGACTTCTGATTACAGGGGGTGAGTTTAATGCTGATATATATCGACGGATAGTAGCAGTCTACAGCGAGAACTGTTTAGGTCGAACGTCTTGGAACGGTTGGTGTAAAAGTTTTCGAGAAGGGCAGCAAACTATATCGGATCTCCATGACAATGTCCGCCCACACGTCTCCAGTGAAACCAAGGTAACTTTAAAAAAATCCGTTGGGAAATGTTAGAACACCCACCGGGCAGTCCGGATTTGTCAACCTGTGACTTCTAGGCCTTTAGGCCACTTAACCCACCCCTATTTAGAGGACAGCTGAAAAATATCATGTGGAAATCTTTATTTGTATGTTACGAATATTTTGACAGTTTGAACAGGTAGGGATGTGCATCAGCTTCTTCCAGCGAGAGTTATGTGTCTAACCCCCCATCCCTGGAAATTTTGCTTATTCATCGCATTTATGGGCGCAGTTTATATAATCTATTATAGGAATTTTGCTTCTAGCTGGTTATCATTCAATTATTCAGTGATTATTGGTCAGATGCTGAGACCTTGGCATTACCCTGGTGAAAAATGCCACGAAACCGCTTCTAAAAGTTGAAATGTTATTTACATTTCGTGGACAATGGTCAGCAAAGTCAGCATGTCCAGGATCTATCCTTCAAAGTAAAACATTTATGTGCCTTGCTCAATAAAAATTTTACCAAAATTTGGAGCTGAGTATGAGGACACAAAGATAAAGTTAACGAGAAGATGCCGAATTTAATAAATTCTTACAAGAAGTATATGGGCAATGTGGATCCCCACAGATGGTTGGCTGGACTACATAAAAATTTGTGGAAAAAAGTGGTTCTGGCCACTTTTTATTCGAACACCTGATAGGGCTGCGACAAACGCCTGGATAATTCACAAAATCCTCAACAAAAATGAAGCCCTAAACTTCAAGGAGATTATAAGAGTTGATTAAAAAAAAACTGTGGTAAGAAAAAAGGTAGACCCAGGATCTTGACTGCACCTTCAAATGCAAAATAAGATGTTCGTAAAGATAGTTTTGGTCATTTTTTTACTATAGCAAGAAAAACAACGTCGTTGTTAAACAGAGGGCTGCATAGGAAAACCAAACCCCTACTGTGGCAAATGTGACAAAACGTTTTTTCAGGCTTCCTTTGAAACTTTCCACCAAAATTAGAGAGAAATGTAACTGAAAAATAAAATATTTTGTAAACAAGAAAGTATTATTCAAATAAAGTAAAATTTTGTACTCGGAAATAACTTTTCATCCGTGAAGAGAACCCTAAAATCTGTAAGCGCAAATTTTATCCCCTTTATCCCAGTGTCCTATCTAGAGGACGGGCCAGATTTCTTATATAAAATAAGTAAATTTTTCAAATTTTGTTATATTTAGTTTATTTAGGTTAAACTAACTTTAGGTTAAAATATAATTCTACTCAAATTTGAACAAAATAAATAAATTGGGATAAAACGGGTTAAGACAGTATTACGTTTGTATTTAGGTGATGAAGTGAAGGAAGCTGGGTAGCACTTCCCCTCAAGAATCAACCACGTACTTTCTCTCCACAGTGAAGACATAGACCTGTTGCCGAAACGATGGGAGATGTATTACAACTCCCAGAGCGATTATTTTTGATTTCCAATAAAATCATTCTTTTTATTGAACTTGTCCACCTTTCATTTGGGCAACCCTCATGTAACATGGGGGCAAAAATGTTGCCAAGCGGGTAAAAAAGGTAGAACATTACGTTTTCCAGCTTCTGTAGTTTTATTTCTGTTAATTCTACCTGAAGCTAACACATTTTTTACATTCGATATTGTGTACAATATCTAAGTTGGTCATAAATTCTGCCCCATTCTTTTTTTTTTTTAAAAGGGGGGCCGGGGGGGCACAGAAAAATGTACACGGCTGGAGAATGTCGACCATGGAAGAAATGCCCTGGATGAACAGATATTTTCAGACATCTCAATGAGGAAATGTAAATTTTATGAATTATTAGAATAAAAATTTCTAAAAAGTTAAAATTGTTTGCTCATGAGTAATGGAATTTTAATTTTTTTGAAGCGTTTTTTCAAACTACGTTTTTTTCGGGATTAGTGAATCTGTATGTATCCGTATATAAGTATACTTTATTTAAAGTTATCGGCTTATATACACTGCTGGCCACCGTAAATGAAACACCCTGAAGGAAGCATGCAAATAACATGAAGTTTACAACATGCAATAGCGGAGGTAAGATATGCAAATGATTAGAATTTCAGCGCAGACACACATCACGCACGCCTGTGGCGCCACCTCAAAGCGCTATTTAAGGCTTGGAGACTTCGACGATTTCAAGTTCGGCAATTGTGTTTTTCTAGTGGTTTTTTCAAAAAACGATCAGCTATGTCTCGTAGAAAACAGCGATCAGCTTTTGATCAAGTATCCGAGTTCGACAGAGGAAGGATAGTGGCCTACCGAAATTGTGGATTATTTTTCAGGCAAATCGGTAGTCGTGTTGGACGAAACCAAAGAACTGCAATGAAGATATGTGACCGTTGGATGCAGGAGGGTACGACGGACCGACGTGGTCGATCGCATCCACCTCAGTGCACCACTTCACGTGAGGACAGACAAATTGTGCGCATGGCAGTGACGGATCGCTCAGTCACATCTCGAACCATAGCACAGCACATTGAGTCTGTAACGCATCATTCAGTGTCTGCGCGTACCATTCGACGCCGTTTACAGCAGAGTGGTCTGTCCGCAAGACGTCCATTGCTTTGTCTACCCTTGAAGCAGAACCACAGACGTCTCCGCCACCAATGGTGAGATGAAAGAAGGATGTGGGCGGCAGAATGGAATGAAGTTGTCTTTACTGACGAGTCACGCATCTGTCTGCAACACCACGATGGTCGGATTCGAGTCTGGAGACACCGTGGAGAGAGGATGCTGAACAGCAGCGTTATGCATCGCCCCACTGGTCCTGTACCGGGTATTATGGTATGGGGCGGTATTGGATATCACTCTCGCACTCCTCTAGTACGCATTTCCGGTACTTAAAAAAATCCAGCGCTACATCTCCGAGGTAATGGAGCTAGTTATCCTTCCTTACCTTCAGGGCTTGGCCACCGCCATATTTCAACAGGATAATGCGCGACCACACGTGACACGCATTGCCTAAAGGTTCTTCATCAATCATCAGATTGAATTGCTTCCCTGGCGGGCTCGCTCTTCGGATCTTTCACCGATAGAAAACATGTGGTCCTTAGTTGCTCAACGATTGACCCAGATTACACCCCCAGCTGCCACACCAGATCAACTTTGGCAACGTGTGGAAGCTTCTTGGTCTGCTGTACCCCAAGAACACATCCAAAGTTTCTTTGAATCAATGCCGAGGCGTGTGGTAGCGGTGATCCCCAACAATGGCGTCTACTCTGGCTACTGATTCCGGATGGAACCACACTTCACAGAAGTCTATAAATTTAATCATTTGATACTTGGTCAACATGTTATCTATAAAATAAATTTTGTTGTGCTATCTCTTGTTTTTCTTGGTGTTGCATTTACGGTGGCCAGCAGTGTACAAGAAAATATACGGTATTTTTCTAGTTTGTAGATCAAAAATCTCTTCCTTCAGACTCTAAATACAACTTCAACGCCCTACTATAATAATTGAAAAAACTATTATTAAAGAGTTAGTAGGGATATGTAAAAAATAACTAAAATTAATCACATACATGTAAATATATTTATTATTTAAAATAGAACACGCGTTATTTGTTTACTATAAAACTTTAATTTGGTTTGTAAGTATATTAAAAAAAATCATGTTTTCTGTTTAAGAGTTGAAATCTCAGTCTTCAAATATTTTCTTACTTTACCCATTTGGGATTTCATTGCACACTGGTGGAAACAATTGAAGGGACAAATGTTTTCTTTTTGCAATTAAAAAAAACTATCAGAGCAAATCGAGCCAAACCTGCCCCAAAATATCACCCTATATAAGACTAATATATGGGAAAACAAAAATGGGCACAACCTGCACTCTAAATAAGGAAAGTGGTCACTTGTCTAGCACAGAAGCTGACCGACACCCTGTCAGTAAAAGAAAAACATATTTAATAGCGTGTATGATCAGAGGTCGCCAAAGTGGTGGTCCGCGAGAGAATTTCGTTGGTCCCCAGAAAAATATGAAATATTATTACTCATCACGTAAAGTTATGTTTTAAGATGCATTGAAACATAATTCAATTCATAACAATACGTGAAAAGTTATAAGAACGCTACTTCATAGAATAACGCCATTCATAGAATATATATAACACTTAAAAAATCCTATTAATGGTTCGCGGGATTTTAAATTATGAATTTACCGGTTCGTGAGGTCAAAAAGTTTGGCGACCGCTGTGTATGATAACCTCTAAAACCTATACAACTCTCGCATCCATGTTTCATACTGTTTTCCAGGTCCTTATCACCCCCTGTGTCAACCACAGCCACTCTTGCACCAAGGTCCTATGGAGCTCATTGATGATCCTTGGAGCTGATCTTCGAACAGCAGTTGAAAGTGCAAAGCTGTCCCATACGTGTCCGAGGGTATTAAGGTCAGAAACATTGCAGGCCACTCCAATAATTGAATATCCACCGATTGGTGATATTTGTCCACGAACTAAGCCCTGTGCGGGTGTATTTTATCGTCCAAAACGATGGAATTTAATTCATATGCTCCGTGAAAAGTCTGTCATAGGGTGCAAGGATCTTGTCCCCGCACCGTAAATCTGTCAGAGTACCCCTATCGAACACATGAAGGTTGGTATGCCCGTCTGCCACGATGGCTTCCCAGATCATCGAACTACCTCGACCATAGTGGTCTTTTCGACACTGTTAGAAGACTGATATTGATTCACAAGCTCTCTCCAGTGGACGACACGTCTCTAGTCACTGTCCAGACGCGAATCACGACTCATCACTGATTAGAACTCGCCTGCAATCATTCTTGACCAAAAAAATTGTTCTTGGTACCTGCTGGATGGTTCTTTTTGTGGTTAACAATCAAAGAATGCAGACTACAGGCCACCTGCATTGCCTCTGGGGGACTGTTATCCGTGAAATGGATATTCATGTTGCATAAAACAGTTTTAGAGAGACACTTGTGTCGCTGTCTCGGACTTATCCCTTTTGGCCAAAAGTCTTAAATAATGGTCTCGAGCATGCATTGTTGCTTTTTTGCGGCCTTGACCAGGTCTCTAGGTCTCTGTCTCAACCATAATGAGGACGTTTCATGATAATCTTAACTCCATTCGATGCTTCCGAATAAATAAATAAATAGAATTCTACGAATCAATGTACAGCCTGATATCAACCTGTATCAGAGCCAGAGGCGGATCAACACACTTTAATTTGTTTTGCTCTGGTAGCTAGCAAATTTTACGAATATTCCCCGTTACCATTTTGTTTTCAATACATATACATTATGCTTACCGATTTTCATATATATTTGGCATCTATATAAATAAACAACTGAAAAATGTGACTATATCACTTTCTTAGCTAGTCTCGAGTGGGTCCTGTATCAAAACTCCTTGAGGACTCCTTTTTGGGGCCCCTTAACATTTTGGGGTTTATTCATTAGGCATTTTGGGCCCCTGTAGCTTTGTCAATGATACGGCGATACCTACTTTCCAGGACTATATATATTTCAGAGGCAAACGTGAGAAATATGCCTTTCTCCACGAGAAATTCCTAGCCAAATATTTTGCAACTAACGTTAACCCTTTCTTCATTAGATTTCTTTTCAATTTTAAAAAGCATTTTTATTGTTTAACTTTAATGTGTGTTATATCCTGAACTTGAAAATGTCAGATATTTTTGTCATTATATTTTTGTGTAAAATATCGCGTTCACTAATCTTCAACTTTCTAAACAATGGGTTCAAGTTAAAATTTTTCAAAAACATCTCTGATACCTACATTTTTTCCAAATCCATTGATTTGAGGTATTTAAGATAAATATCTAAATTATGAATAATTATTAAAAATATGTAAAAAAATCTTTTGCAAATGTTGATATAATTTAACCGAGAAACTAGCTTTACAGTGTTTCTTCGTTATCAGAGCATAAAAACAACATTGAAATAATTCATTGCAGTTTGCTTACTCAGTGAAAAGAATTTTTGTTATGAAAATTAAAAATATCCTGAATGTTTCTTCTCCATCCTTTATATTCTTAAAGAATATGCCGTTAATATGAAAGAAACACGATAAAAAAGAAGGATTCTAGAAATTTTGTAACAGGTTATCTATTTTGAAACTAAGGATTTTCTTTGATGTTATTATAAGTGCTTTCTTCTTACAGAAGAAACATGATATGCAAATGAGCTTAAGTACATAAAGAGAATTAAAGTAGTGAGTTGAATAGTTGGGAGCTGAGTACAGGGGAAAGTTTATGACAGTTAGCTAACAGTTCAGATGCTGATTTCAGCCAAGTTAATAGCTAGTGTTTCTTTAGGACTCCAGCAGTTTATTAAATTACAAATTTAGTGTCTGTGGTAGTGGTTGTTCCAATACCCAGTTTGTGTCCCTATTACTCCTGGAAAATAATTAATTCTCGATTTTGATAGTTTAATCATGTTGGAAAGTCTTAACACCATAAAGTATTTGATTAAGGTATCCTACTACGTTCGGAACCGTGATTTTGCAAAAGCGTGTAAATGGATAATATTAATGATATTTAGTGTTACTTAGATTAGAATACACGCATAAAATTGTTTTAACGACATTATGACAAAAAATTATTTAAATACATTATTTAGGCAAAAAATTAACTTACAATAACCTTTTTTCCAAATGTTCTCCTTTTGTAAAAAAGGCTTCTATTGTATTAATATTTTGCCTGTATATAGCTCAGACCTCTGTACAGAGGCTCAACTAGAATTTTTGAAATGCTTAACTCGGAAGTCGGTTTATCCTTGTTTTACGAAAACAGAAGGGAGAAATTTTAAGAAAATACGCCAATAATTATTTCAAATGGTTGTAACTCTGAAAATAATGTGAATTTTTCAAAAATCATAGTTGAGCCTCTGTACAGAGGTCTGAGCTATATACAGGCAAAATATTAACACAATAGAAGCATTTTTTACAAAAAAAGAACATTTGGAAAAAAGGTTATTCTAAGTTAATTTTTTGCCAAAATATTGTATTTAAATAATTTTTTTTATCATAATGTCCTTAAAACAATTTTATGCATGTATTCTAATCTAAGTGACACTAAATATCATGAAAATTATCCATTTATGCACTCATTTAAAATTATGGTTCCGAACGTAGTCGGATACCTTAATCAGCTAGATTAATAAATTTATAATAATTTATTCCTGAGTTTGTGATTTATTGTGATACCTATAACTCTGTAGGGTTCAATTAGAGATTTTTCCAGAATGGGAACCTTCAGAGTTACCAAGGCAAGCTTTGGGGATTACCATTAGAAGTGTAGTTTAGCTAACAAGTATTCCTTCATAATTAAGTATCGATTTCGTAATTTTTACGGTTAGAGGAACAAGTTGGCTACTCTAAATATCCTTATTTGTCAACGATACTGGCCTGATGTGGACGGGCATTATCATTGTTAAGAGGAAATCAAACAATGGTACAGCGGATCCTCACCAATGCTTTCCGGATTTCATCCAGATAACCCTCAACCG
Source organism: Trichonephila inaurata madagascariensis (assembly GCA_019973955.1). Classification (NCBI taxonomy): domain Eukaryota; kingdom Metazoa; phylum Arthropoda; class Arachnida; order Araneae; family Nephilidae; genus Trichonephila; species Trichonephila inaurata. The sequence continues at coordinate 69,454 of BMAV01001955.1, read as the reverse complement.
TCATAGAACTGTCTTAAAAATGAATTAATATTCCATTGAAATTCAGCTTATACCAAGATGCTGCCAATTCCAAATGCATAATGTTCGATAAAGCTCGTTGTTCTTCTGTTGTAGAGATAGCATAATATGAGTACAGAGAGAGAGAGAGAGAGAATGCGTACCATAGATTTCTCATAGGACCTGATTAAGCATTTTGGGGATTTCACATTTAACTGGGAGACTAGTGACTGCAAGAGCCGTAGAGAAACTCAGAATATGAGTACAGAATGCGCACCATAGATTTCTCATAGGACCTGATTCAGCATTTTGGGGATTTCACATTTAAATGGGAGACTAGTGACTGCAAGAGCCGTAGAGAAACTCAGAATATGAGTATAGAGAATGCGCACCTTAGATTTCTCATAGGACCTGATTCAGCATTTTGGGGATTTCACATTTAAATGGGAGACTAGTGACTGCAAGAGCCGTAGAGAAACTCAGAATATGAGTATAGAGAATGCGCACCTTAGATTTCTCATAGGACCTGATTCAGCATTTTGGGGATTTCACATTTAACTGGGAGACTAATGACTGCAAGAGCCGTAGAGAAACTCAGAATATGAGTACAGAGAATGCGAACCATAGATTTCTCATAGGACCTGATTCTTATTTTTTGAAGAATTTCATGTTTAACTGGGGAACTAGTGACCGAAAGAGCCGTAGAGAAATTTAGAATAGGAATACAGAATGCGCACCACAGATTTCTCATAGGACATGATTCATCATTTTTGGCAATTTTACGTCTAACGCGGACACTAGTGACTGAAAGAGCTGTAGAGAAACTCGGCGCGTAGAACTGTGCTTTTTGCGACTCCTCCGCTATGTAGTGGTGCTGGGTTCGTTCAACATGTATTTTCATAGCCTGAAGTATAATTTATTTTCAGTGATGAGACCTGCTTATTTATTGATGAAGACGTGTATAGAGATGTCCAAGACAGCGGGGGATGCCAATCTGTTTTCTGCCATTCTGGCCTATTTTATTTTGCAGCTGAACGAACCCACATGATACTCTTATATTGCGTTGGTAAGTCACCGATATTCTATTCACCGATTCATGCGTTACCTTTTTTTCCCCATGGTTCTCTGAGTTTACGTTTAAACAACATATTGCTTAAGCGAACGGAGGAAATTATTTTCAAATGATTGTCTTTGAGCTTTTCAATCAAATGCTTTTCTTGCCGGCTAGATAGACAGATTTCCCCTCAACATTTTGGGGCTGGGTGAGCAAGTGTTTCCCATTGTCCAAAGAGATTTAGCTGATCTAACTTGAGAAGTAAAAAACAGTTTGGTAAGAAATCTCATGAGGTGATATTCTCAAATTTCACAATTCAGTTCCAAGTTAGATAACAGTTTATATAAGGACCAACTCAATCATTTAATAAAAAATTATTTAAGTACAATATTTTGACAAAAAAATGAACATATAATGACCAATTTTCAAAATATTCTCCTTTTGTGAAAAATGCTTCGATTAAAATAATATTTTGCCTGTCTATAGCTCAGACCTCTCTACAGAGGCTCAACAAGAATTTTTGAAATATATATCTTAGAAGTGGGTTTATCCATATTTTACGACAACAGAGGGGAGCAATTTTAAGAAAAAAACGCCGATAATTATTTTAAAGGGTGGTAACTCTGAAAATAATGAGAATTTTTCAAAAATCCTAGTTCAGACTCTTTGGAGAAGTCTTTACTTTACATAAGCGAAATATTATTATTTTAGAAGAATTTTTTTTATAAAAGGAGAACATTTTGAAAAAAAGATTATTCTAAGTTAATTTTTTGCCAAAATATTGTATTTAAATAATTTTTTTTGTCAAAATGTCCTTGAATCAATTTTATACATATTATGTATTCTAAATATCATGAAAATTATCTATTTATGCGCTTTTTTAAAATCACGGCTCCGAACGTAGTCGGATACCTTAAAGAATATTTTTTTTTAAAAAAAATTAGTGAATTATATCTTGAAAAATTAACTACTAATATTAGTGATTTTCTTTTTGTTCTCTGCCAACTGAATGGTGAGATTAAAACCTTTGGGAAGTTCATCAATCTCTGAGCGCACCAATATTTACATAATTTCTTCGTAGCGTAGAAACAAAGAAATTTCACATTTCAATGATATATACTCGTAGATAACAACAATAAAGAAACACTTACCAGAAAGTACTCACCTTCAGGCAATTTGATGGCTCGAAATTTTTTTACTGTTCCATTTCCAGATCTTCTAATTCATTTCGAAGAATAAAAAGACACACACACACACAAATGAAAAGGAACTGTAGCTTTATTAATTTGATCGCGATATCTACAATTCAATGTAAAGGTTCTATGTATGTCGTGCAAGAAAAGGAGAACAGCATTTTTTTTTTAATATTTTAAATTTCCATGCACACAAAAACGAAAAAAGAAAAATATTCATATGTAAGAATCTAGAAAAATTGGATTTAATAAACTTGTTTATCACATGCTCACAAGATAAATAAACATTCGGTGGATAAAATAAATGGTAAACCTTTTGCACATCTATAGTTTTTCAAACAAAGGTTTTTCATCTCATTTTGGACGGTTATTTGTAATAAAATCAACCAGTCAAAGGCCAGGCATGAGAGCCATGATGGCTTCATTCGCCTTAACACTGAAGGACAGAGAAACAGGTCTTATATAAAATAACAACAACAAAGAAAACGAGGGCTAGATGTAGTACATTTTTTTTCTTCTTTTTTTTTATCAATACTGTGTGTCTGTGTCACAAGTAACACTTCTGCCACTAAGTGTGCCCCTGCTTGTTGACATGGAAACAAGACATATCCCACTCACATATGGGGGGATGATTGAAGAAATGCATTCATGTTGGTTCACTAACTGCCCAAACGGTGATAGAATTTTTTTTATCACTTTAACTGGTAATGAAACACTCCTTATGATGTCATTATCAATCGAATCAAAAGAGAATAAGAAAATCTTTATCTTTAACAAGCTGTTAAATGTACCAATGTGGATGCATTTCTTTGCTTACCCCAAATGATGAAAGGCTAATATCATTTACATAGAATAAAACAGGTGCAAATTTAGCGGCGAAGCAGTACTCATAACACACGAGCAGTAATCATTCATTAGTATTAGGATTTTTTTTTGTTTACATTTTGCACTGATATCATTATATTCTTATGTTATGATAGGGAATGCAGCTTCGCCATAACAGGACCAACCATGTATTATTATAAGTAACAAGTATCTACAAGTAATCTAGAAATAACGAATGTGGAAGCACCTTACTTGCTAATAATTCAGCTAGTTAAAATTTACCTCAGGATCGTATCTGGAATGTATGTGAATTTGAACAGTCATCCATTGTACTAAATTGACGAGCATATATTTTTTTTTCAGATTTAGATAAATACTTTTTTGTATATGTATTCCCATTTTTTCTTTAAATAAGCATATCTGAAATTTTTAATCTTTAATATACTTCAGTTTGTGATTGCATAAAATTTTCTAACAGTTCATTTAAGCAAATTACCATTCCTATCTGTTGGAAAAGTATCCATGAAAGCTTTGTACACATACAGCTAACTATCAAGTATAGCAACGGTACTTTAAATGTAACCCCCACAGTTTTTTTACACCATTTTCTTTTGCTTGATATTTAAGGCATTCTTAGAATATTCGATCCAAACAACTTTTCCCCCCGTTCGTTTTCCAAACAAAACACCATAAGCAAACTGGTCAACAACATTAAGTTAGTTTGTCTGCATCTCTGCAGTTTATGCTACACTGAGCTACCGAAAGTTTTGCCATTTTACTAACAGCAAAAATATAACAGCCATTTTACTAACAGCTTTTCATTTTTCTTTTCGTACGTATTTCAGCGAAATACTGATTTTATTTCTTTATCAGTCCTAAACATATTCACCGCTTTCTTCACCTTTTACTCTTGATATGAGGTACAAAAACATATCACCTTATCCAAAAATTAGTTTCTCTAATAGAATCCAACAGTTCTACAATTCTTACTGGATACTCTCACCATCAACTGATGAGTTTACTTTTTACAACACAACCTTTTTTTTCTCAAACATATACATTTTTGTCTTTATAGCCAGATTTCCATTCACACTTTGTACAAGTGTAACGATAAAATCAATCTGTGTATGAAGTGGCACTTCAAAATAGTTTATTTAAACAGCTACGGAATTATATCAATTATATACAAATTTTTTGTTTAGTATTTTAAAAATGATTCTTGGTAATATATCAAACAGAGGTATGCTAACACTAAATTCCATGAAAATCGCTTAGCACCCATTATACGCTACAGCGTTTCGTTTTTGAATGCAGTGGACCGATCATTTAAACTTAGTCTGAACACTAATGTGTAAATGATTTGAGAGCCAGATTTCAAGAGTTAAGCCTAATTCGGAGAGTTAAGCCTAATTTGCCAAGAACTTAAGCCTATTTCGAAAAATCTCACGGATCAGAAATTTTTCTTTTTCTTTTTTGAAATCTATAATTTAAATCTCAATATGCATCAGAGATTATATCAGTTGCAGACCATAATTATATAATATAGACTAACATATAGCAGCAAAAGTAAAAAAAAAATAAATAAATAACTTAAGTCTTTTTTAATGGAATCCTATCTAAACTTAGTGCTGAGATAAATTCTCTCTTGTTCTATTCTCGCCAAATGTGCTGAACTAAATAATTTGTTTTTCACCAGAAATGAAAGTGAAAAACTCGAATAGTAAGAAATTGAAAGGTTCTTTGAAAATATCAAGAACGAGAATAATTCAATAAAATTAAAGCTTTCTTTCTTTTTAATGTACTTTTTTTTTTACGAATTATTGTATTGTAAAAAGATCGTGCTACCAATTTGCCAGCATAAAGAGAGCTATATATAAAGTTTATGAAGAATTCAATTTTGTGATGTGAAATACAATCGAAATTGTAAGCTAAGAATTGTTAGAACAAGGAAAATTTTTAAGTAATTTTTGTGCGTAATTAGGTTTTAAACACATGAGTATGTAATACTTGAATTTAACTAGAAAAATTAGTAAGGATTATTAAGAAGCAAAAATAATTCAAAATAATGCAAGTTGACGATAAAAAAGATTTGGATCGTAATAACAACAATTTTTAGAGTTAAATTAAAATGTGTTTATAATTCATTGCGGTCTGTGTGTATTTAAATATATTATAAAATTAATTTCGAAATCCACCTAATTCTTCACTAGTCAAGATTATAAAATACAAAAGAACTAGGCATGGAGGATAATAATATCAGAGATAAAATTTCACTAGATTTTAATGCGAGATTCCTCCGAAAGATGGCACAATCATAAAATAAGCACCAAAGCAGTGAAGCAGAATCTGAGCCAAGTTATTGAGATAAAAAGATGGCACTTTTTACGAATAAATTATCATAAAAAAATATCACTTCTGTTATTAAACTTATATTTTAAATGAATCTTAGAAAATAGATAAAAACAGAACGGAATTGGGAACTCAAAAATTTGAGAGAATATTTTGACACGAGTAAATGATATTTAAGAAGTAGCAAAAAATATTTTTGTCTTCGTTCAAACATTTACAAATTACATTTGATAGGTTGCATTCGATTTCTTGTCGAAATTTAAATTGATTTTGTACTGTTAAAATATTTTTGGCGGGTTAATTAAGTTAATAAGTCGTTTGAAAGTTATAATTGCATAATTAAAATATTACATTTTTAAAAATGTATAGATCGTTTGCTATAATATTTATCTAATAACTGTTTCTGTAACTGATTAAAAACAAAATTTTTTTGAAAAGAATAATTCCATGTTCGAAATTTGTCTTGGAGTTTGCAATACGACTCAGTGATCTCAATCTTGTGGTAGAAGTATTTGTACAATATTTGATGTATTGGGCAAAGTTGATATTGGAACTTTATTTGATCTAAAGGGGTTCATGGAATATTGAGAACATACTTTACACGAAATCTGGCTCCCAAATCTTTCAAGAACATTTCACACATTGCGATGGCCCTCAGTCAACAAACAGCACAAACACCTCTAGATTTTCAACTAGAGCCTGCCATTTTCATTAGCCTACTCAACATTATATAGATTCATTAGCGGATAAAGAAAATAGGCTTCCCTATCTGATTGATATTCCATTTTTCTGGTGAAAAAACACACGCATACGAACTTCAGTCTCACTTAACAGCCATGTTCTCTTTGTTCCCTGTCTTTGAAGCATACATAGTTGGTCGTCTGTTTCGTAGCGAATCCTTGCTGCCTCAGATCTGAGAGCATTCATCTGTGGCACTAGTTTATGTAATCAGTTAATATATATTTGTAGTAGCTGTCGCAGCTAGGTTTAGAAGAAAAAAGAAGTTCGGAAAGATTTAAGTTCAGCTCGGGAACTTGAGCCGAGCTATTTACTAGATCCTAGATGTAAATTTATTCTACATCTACTCGAGGTTTTAATATTGGCTTGAATTGAGCTACCTTGAAAGGATTCTCCTGCATCCAAATATCGACGTTAGAAAAGGGGAGGGGGAGAGAAAGATAAAGGAATTTGTCGTAAAAAATTCCACGAACAATAGCTTGCATTTGCTGTTGCCAGGTTTCAAAATTGCCAGACTGGTATCACGTGTTTTTGTTTAGAGCAGTTATTTATTGGAATCTATATTATATAATAATTTTTTTTTCTTGCATTAGTATACAAGAAAAACATTGCAGTTTTGTATGAAGTGAACTGTAAACGGAATGTTTTGAATTCTTTTAAACATTGATTTTTAGTCATTTTGTAATAAATGTTACAATAAACTTACCTTGTGTGTTCAAGCGGTATCAATTTATTAAATTTATTATTCGTTTACAAAGTTAATTTGCTTGCTTTTCTTAAAGTTAATAAAATATTCAATTATATGTTTAAAAATTGAATGATAAAGAATAGTTACGTTGTTTTTTACGATTATTAATAATTTTTATATTAATTGCTCTATGTTAGGTTACAATAACTTAATACATATTAGAATTGATAACTAAATAACAATTATAGAAAATTTTACATTAAAAACAATTTTTATATTCACTTTAATCACATGGTAAAACTTTATACCCAATAGGAACATACGGAACTAATATCCTTTTATGGGAATGTTATTATTATTGAATAAAAATTTTTTTATCCATCAAGTATAAAATTAAATAAATAAGCAAATATTTGAAAAATAAATATTAGTTGCATAAGTTTCCGTATTGCCGCATGGTTTTTTCCAGCATTTATTTTCAGTTTAAAATTGAATATATTTAGTGAAAGCTTAAAGCATCTACTTATAAAATATAAGGACAAGAAAGATGGGTATTTTAATTCATTCGATTTAGGCTTAATTCATTCTTTGGTACGCAGAATAATCAGGCTTAATTTATTCTTTGATACGAAAAATAATTAGGCTTAATTTATTCTTTGATATGCAAAATAATTAGGCTTAATATATTCTTTTATATGCAGAATAGAAAAAATGAGTATTTTAATTTTGGGCTAAAATTTAGTCAACCATATGCAGAAAAAAACTGGATATGTAGATAAATGTTCTAGTTCTAATTCATTTTGAACAACGTTAACTGAAACTGATTTTCCTGAATTACTTTAAACGCCTTTGAAACATTGCTGGAATGTTAGTAAATCAGAAATGTGTTTTTATATTGTAATTCGTAAATAATTTTGAATAAAAATTTGAATTTTTCAGCATTTCTGCAATAGATTGCGTGACAGCAGCAAGTGCAAGGGAAGATTATTATTCTTTTGCTTTGGATTTGAATTATCTCTTAAAAAAATGAAGTACTTATCGAACGGGTACAGAAACTGATAAGTGCGTTTAACGCCGTAATGTAGTAGATCCGTTAGATCTACGAAATGTGCGTTCCTGTTAAAGTACTTCAGGCCTTACTGGTAAATACCAAAGCATTATTTTACACCTTTAAAAGAATGTGTGTACTGTACATGCTGATAATAATGCTTGAGTATTGAATTTCATGAAACACAAAGAATAAAGTGACATTTGAAGTTAAGTACTTAAATATACAACAGACAGTTCCGAACAGTAAAAAATTCATCGTGACAGTCAATAACATGTAACTAGAATACAGAATTTTTTTAATATCGACACATAATATCTAAACAACTCTTTAGAACATTGTTATCACTTCGAACATTGCTACAATCATTTACAACAGTCTACCCGAGAGAACCAGCAACCATACCTGAACGAAAAGCGTCCTCGGTAAATTGTCAATTTCCAGGGCAAACACATTCCATGTTGCCACCACTCCTTGGAAAAAATGAACGTGAAATTCATTTCGAATAAATTGATCAATTTTGAATAGAAGCATTTAAAAATAACATTTTTCATGTACAACATCAAATATATATATATATTTATCTTTAATAGGATAAAATACAACCAATATTTGTCCATTTCAGTAATACACTGCCATTTTTTAAACATATTATCAGCAATTTAAACAACACAAATACATTCATATTATAACTCTATTTTATAGGAACCAAAAGTAAATTTACCAGTAATAATATAGAACACATATTGAATAGCTTTGAAATTTAGTTATAATGAGAAATGTCTAGCACTAAGAACAGTCTAGAAGAAATTTTGAAATACGTTAGGAATTTTTAAATTACTTTTTATTTGATAGTAAGAGTCAATTTATTAAATAAGAAATGTATGTATTTACATTTAATGACCTCATAATAAATTACTAAATCTTTATGGGCTTATATTCAATAGTATAGAGTTATAAAACCTGGAACTATTTGTCTTAACATATTTTTTTCTACTTTTCCTTACAAGCAAGCGATTTCATTGAAACCAGAGAATGAATTCTCGTACTATTTTCCCCTGATAAAGTTGATCTACAGTAAATAGCAACAGCTTTGTCTTTCCTAGAATCTAAATATTAACGAACAATTTTTATAAAACATCTGCTTTCTGATTCCGTTGATTTTATTTATTTATTTTAAAGGGATTTTCGATATTATTACACATGTTCGTACTGCTGTCACATACATTTATTAATATTATTTTTTTGCAGTTTGTTAATCGTCATGCACTATGTAAAATGCATAACAAGAAAAAAGTTAAATCTGTACATAAAAACATTGAAACAACGGACTCTAAAAGTCCTTTTAAATCCATTTTAAAAATAAAAGAACGTTCATTTTGACAATCTATTTAAACCATTTCTCTTGCACATCAGATTCTGAAAGACTAGTGGCATCAAGCAACCAATATCTTCGATCAAATAAGAGCACTTTTTTTTGTTTAATATATAACTTGTTTTTTAAAGCAACCATTTTGAAAAATATTTTTTTTTCTCAGTTGAAAACTTGAGAGGGAAGTCAACAACAACAAACAACATACAACATTGTTTTTTTTGTCCCATTTTGTACCAGCATTTGGTCTTAATTATTGACTTCTATATTTAATTTTTCATGAAACTAAAAAAGAAATGGAACACAAATAAAATTTGCAAGCAAATCCACACTTGCAAATAAGATTATCGTTTGGAGTCATTTCTAAGTTTCCTGATACAGGGACTTTCAAGTTTCATTCCTCAGCAGAGGGTCATTATAGAATTCGAAAAGTTGTTCTAAAATGTTACTTGGGTAGGTTTGAAGAGAAATGGGACAATATTACGTAACGTATTATTATTATTAATTTTTTTTTGTAATAGCTTTCTTAATTTTTTTCTTTGAAATTGGATTTGAATATGATAAAAATCTAACTTTTTAAAGGAATCCTATGTTTACATATGCATTTAGATAGATAGATATTATCATACAGAATTAGTCTTTTTTTTTCTTAAAAAGGAGTCTTAAGTGAATGACTGGTTGTTGAATTTTCCTAGGTTTGACCATATCATCCAACAGTTCTTACAATTTTAAACGGTCAGTAATGCAGATCAATTAGGATAATTGTAATTGTAATAATAATTATTTAACTTTGCCTCAATGGGATCTAAATATGAGATTAATTCTTAGATGTTATCAATAAGGACTTAATACTACAGAAACATCCGTATGAACAACTAGTGTTAAGTAAAATGGAAGGCATACGATATTCTGCATACATGGTTTCGGGAAAGGCAACCACTGGCTTTTTTTATTTAAATTCATTTAAACATCGGGGCGCCATCTTGGGTGGCTAGAGGCGCCCTGAAGCGATGAGATTCGCGACAGAAAAAAATCAATAAATAAACACAGAAAGAAGAGAAAATAATAATAATAATAATAATAATAGTTAATAAATACAATGAATGATTTGAAGTCATTTTCACATGACGTTCTAAGGAATTTTGGGACATTTCATTCATGGTGAAATAGAACAATAAAAATATCAATGAAAAATAATCACTTCTATGTTGCTATTTGGAAAAAACTCACCATGATTTCATCATCAACAACAACAATGAATGATAAACGAAGAAAAAAAAAAACAGTTGGGAGAGAGGGGATACATAAAGATCAAAAACACAACATGAATAAGGTAAATATTGCCTTATGCAGAACACACCATCACAGTTCATTAATAAAAAGGTAAATATAATCAAGTTTTTGTTTTTTGTTTACTTAATAATTAAGACGTTTATCGATTGATTCAGTTGATGTAGTAAAAAGGAAAAATACTGTAGTTTTGAAGAGGGGCTCTTGGTTGGCCGAACTTCAAATGAACATCCGTGTCAACAGTCTTTATATATCGTTGGCTTCTTCCAAACAGCGATGGATGAGAATTTTGGGCGAAAAAACTTGGCTTCTCCATTTTCTTGGCGAGGGTCTGCTTCATTGTCTTTTATCAATTAATAGAATTAATTTATTAAACTTGAAAGACCTTTGGTTCACAACTTCTCTGTATCCAGTCAGGGAAACCAATATGGTTTTTTGTAACTGGAAGCTGAGGTCAGGAGTTAAGGATCATAGCAGTACATGTACAGACATATAATACACATCATAAAATTCGGTACTTACGTATTATCGCAACCTAGTAACGACATTATATGAAACAAGCACCTGCTTGCCAATTCAGCGCTTACGACACACAGAAAATTGGGGTTGCCAACTTGGCAAGTTATTAATAGAGTTGGCGATAGTACACAAGTACATAAAATTCTTATAAATATATGAAATTAGACGTTTAAAAGAAATCTTTACATTTTCCATATAATTCTTAGACAAGGGTTAATTTTGAAACCCATTGTAAAATTGTTTATTATTTTTTTGCTTCTAAGTGTTTGAAGCAGATAGCTATACGGGCTTTGTGAGCTGATGGGTAGAATTCATGCGACGTCATTGTCACATGATAACTACAGCCCCGTGTTTCCAAACAATCAGTTTATAAATTCATGGGACGCCTTATAGCCACATGATAAATTCAAACATGCGTTTGCAGCCTATCAGTTCATGTGTTTGCTGTTGCCAACTTTTGCTTTTTACCGAAACTTTCTTTAAAAATGTTCTTAGTTTGCAACAGTAATAAAGCACCTAGGTAAACAAAATGTACTTGACTAAAAAATGCCTCTTAATACTTGAACATCTTGACTAAACCATCAAATCTGAATTTTACAAGTAGAACAACAACTACAAGAATAAGGGCAGCTTCGAAATCAATTGAGAACACGTGGTTGCATTTATCGTGGGGCAAATATGAGTTTAGTCCATCATATAAAACCCATATAGAATGTATATGTTATGTGGATTGTCATCCGTTGATCTATATGGGTTTGTATAGTCTACTATTTGGATCCTATCTGGGAAATCCATATAATGTCTATATGCGTTGATTTATATGAATCTATATGGAATCCTTTACCAACTGGGATATGCGAACCCATATAAAGTTTAACTATACGTTATTCTGTTTAATTTGTATACAGTGGCGTAATGTACACCCCCGCATTGTAGGGGAATGGGCAGGTATTCTAGGGGGCCTGAAGCCTGACTGATATAATGTACGTATTTGGGCTTGGGGCCCAAAACCTGATTTTGCAGGAGGGCCCTAGAATTTTTCGTTGCTCCACTGTCTGTATATGTCAGTATAGAATATTATTTGGGATTTATATGTATATAAATAATTTATACGAGTCCCTATGGGTGGATTTACATATATGGGTTTTCATAGAGTTCTCCTAGGAGTAATCCGTGTAAACTATATGTAACCGTCATAAAAGTCTACACGTGAAAATTTTGTACAGGAATTAAAGATTTCTTTTAGACACCTGTTAGAGTAATACATTGATATTATATAAGAATATATGTAATATGGATAAATAAAAGCAAGAAAATAGGTTGTTGAAACATTTATATTTTTAATACTACTCTATAAATGAACGAACTATATATTATAATGAAATACCCTAGACATTAGAATGATTTTCTAATCCAATACAAGAATAATAGCTCTCAACATTAGTAGGTTTGTTTTAAAAATAGTTTTGAATTTAATAGAAAATAAGTATATATATTCTATGCAAAAATTAATAATACTTTGGAAAATGTAATTATTTATCTATACCAGACGTTACAGACTAAACAGACAAGTGATATGAAGCAAATACATTCATGAGAAGTAAATTCTATTTCAATAAAAAAAGATCTAATTTATTTTAATCAAGATAAAATAGTTTTAAGAATTAAATGATAAAAACCTTAAAAATTAACATAATAAATCTAATGTTAACTATAAAAACATTAATTATTTAATTATAGCACCTTAAAACTAACAATAATTGTCTTAACATTCGTTAAAATACTTTAAGATTAACATTATGAAAATAGTAAATGAAAAACAAAGTTGATCTCTTCAACATACACAAATAAAGACCGATATTGATTCAAGAGTTTTTACAGATCAGTAAGTAGCACATTTTTAATAAAAATGTGTGAAGTTCTCTCCTATTTTTATTAAATTATTTTCCGTGATTTTAATTTCTTCCATTAACTCTACTTCGCCTAGTGAGCCTACACTCATTTCTGAAGCTCCACATATTTCCTCCGAATGCTTGAATAATATCAGTATTTGACAAAATATTCGAAACCCATTAAGATTTTATTTATTTATTGTTTGCATAAAAACACTTCTTTAAGAGAACCAGGACATATCATACACATTCAAAAAATCGATTTTTCAATTTTAGCATTAAAAAATAGCACGTATTTTTCTGAATCTAAAAATGTATAACACTCATATGTTTGTTAATAAAATAACCTTAAATTACGAAAAAAGTAATTGATAAAAAATGTAAACAAACGTTTACAAATTTTTAGTGTTTTTCACTTTTTCTCCTAAGTATAATTTTTTGCTTTTAAGTATACTTAAAAAAAAAACTATTGCAATATGTGATTTCAAATTTCTTATACTTCTATTGAGGATACCTGTGCATATAGTGAACCTATTGTTTTAGTCAAAGTAGTACATAGTTTTTTTTAAAAAATAGTTTTATGTATGAAAAAGGGGAATAAAATAAAAATTTTCAAAATTACTAAGTTTTATATAATTTTTTTAAAGAAACTTTCCTAATCTTCCACTAAAAAAATAAGTGCACTATATTCTGTGTATTATTTTATATATGTACCAAAAATATTTGACATATTTAAGAAATTCTTTTTTAAAAAAATGGTACCTAAACATAAGCATGTATTATGAGATCTCAGAAATTATATACAACTTAAATTAAACGAAAAAAAAAAATTTTTTTTTAACTAACAATTTTTTTTTGTATTTCTGCAGAATGATTGAAATACATTTATTAAGGTCACAAAAAAATGTAAGCTCTATTGAAAATTTTTAAGGATCTATATGTGCCATAAGCAAAGAGCCTTATTTTTGGCGTTTTACTCTTTCGAGCATGTCCTGGTACTCTTAAGTATTATCAAAATAATATCATTTAAATTTTATTTATCGTTAATTGCTTACATCTTATTTGTGATCCGATAGACCTTAAAATAATAAAAAAAAAGGTGAGAAAAATGCCGTCTTTTTTCTGAGATGATCCATTAAAAATTAAAAAGAGAAATATATTTTTACTTCATCAACATTGATTTTGCTATCAGTCTTTATAACTAATAATACTTTCTACGAGAAATTAATTTAAAACTATCAGTTACACACAAAAATTTTAGAACACAGGCAAAATATAAGTGTAAAAGGTCATTTTTTGGAGATACTGAATGTATACAACGAAGGAAAGTATAAAGTTTCCCATCTTGCCTTTCACTAAAATACTAAAGTTTCCCATAAATTAGTGGTACATTTTACTAAAATAAATGAAGTAAAATAAAATGTTTTTAAATTAAAATTTGGCCTACCTTTTGTGAATTTTTAAAAACGAAAATTTCGAAAGAATTTTGAAAATATTTTTGCATATACTATAACAGATATTATAAACTCATTTTTATTATCACATATATTCCACTGAATTAAAATGCTAATTTGAAAACGCAAATTAAATTAGGTTTTTTTACTCATGATTATCAGTTTATTTCTTCCAACATTTATTTTTTTAGTTCTAAGTTTTTCATTTTTACTATAAAGTTATGGACAAACGGAAAAAATTAACATATACAACAATTAAAATATTTCAGGATATGCTTTTTAAAAACCACGAATCATGTTCGAAAATATTTTTAAGCAAATTAAAAGTTTTAAAAATTATTAACAAATAAATTGTACACCAAAGTTTTTAAAATTATTAACAAATGAATTATACAGCAAAGTTTTCATTTCATCTAACGAGAAAATCTTCAAAACAAATCAGTAAATGCAGATACGAAATACGTACATATATAAAATAAAATTATGATAACCAAATGAGTAAATAGGAAAATTTTTTTTTCATTTAGCGTAGATGAAACTTTAATATTAGTATTAGATTTTTTTTAATATATTCTTTTATAGAAATTAAAGAATCCCTCTATTTTATGAAAAGTTTTACAATATCTTCATTACGAATTTTATATTTGTGTTCTTTCAAAACCGTAACTGAGACAGACGATTTTTTATTTCTTTTTTAATGGAATATTATTCATAAAATAAGGTGGGAAAATAACGTGAATAAGTTTCGAAGTGTTACTTTTCGTCAAATGAACTGATGAAAACAGAATTACCAATGGAATAAGAATACATAAATTTTTGTTTTGCATTTATTTATGTCGCCATTTTTAATTTTTGAGTCTCAATAATTTGAATTTCCTTTCCTTAAATACTTTTATGTTTAAATGAAAATCAACATACATTGTCGAACCCAAGTTATGTAAAATGCAGCTGAAAGATTCAGCATTTTTTTTTTTCTATTTAGTCATATCAGTTTTCGATCTACTTTACTGCAAGTCAAAACAAAACAAATGCAAGTGCAAAAGCACGATCACTTATGTCAAACGTGACTCGATGGAGGAATTTTTGGCAAATTTTTTGATCACGTAACCGAACTTCAACAAGAATTTAGTTAAGAAGGACAGATAGTTTTTGCACGTGCTTTCAACTCGTGAATTATTATCTTGTTTATGTAAAATGTATAAATAGAAACAGTGTGCATATATTCTTTCACAGTTTATTCAATTCCTATTATTAGCTCACGATCTCTATATATTTATTTATTTGTCTAGGTGGAATTTTCAATCGTTAATAAAATACATTTAAAAGCCCTCGATTGAGCTAAAATTTTATATACTTAATTATTTTGGATGACAATACAATAGTTTAATTATAATTAATAAAAATTAATTGATTTAAACTAATTATTTAAAGAATTACAAAAACAGCCACGTTGGTATTATTTTTGGCGACTTGTGTCAAAACTTGAAAAGGTTTTTTTTCTCACGTTTTAAAGCATTCAGTTGAACTGAAATTTTAAAGACACGATTGTTTTGGATGACAATACGATACTTTAATGATAATGAATAAAAATTAATTACCACTAAATGTTGTGATTCTGTCCTATGTATATATATATTAATTGTAACTATTTAATAAAAAGTAACTAAAATAAAAAAATTTCTTTGATCTAAGTAGGAATTGACTTAAATTATTTCTTGAAAATAGGTTTTTTTTTTATTTGGCATCTACATATTTATGATTCCTATTCAAAGCATAAATAACAATATCTACATCACGATCGTTCTAAAAAAGTTAATAAAAAACATCTAAATAAAAGAAACAAAGGTACAAAATTCTCATTTTAAAAAAAAATTGGGAAAAAAAAATAGTTTTGGCATTTAAATTTTATACCGTTAACCGATTTCGTCAGATCAAAAGACGTCACCAAATGTGACGAAATGCATTTAATAATGGAAAACTATTCCCATGCATATATTTAAATACCATAGTAATTCTAATAACGATGACAGCATTTGGCGTCGTTTTTTGATTTGTTGAAATTGTTCTACAGTATAATTCCTAAGTATCAAAATTTTTTGCTCTCGAAAGGTGATTTGTACGATAAATATAATGAGAGGTTTCTCAAAAATATTATACGAAAAATACATAGCGTACTTTTTTCTGTCTGATATTCATGTATAAAGCTAAATTTAACTAGCAAAAATGATGGATTTTAAATATTAATTTACTAAATAAAAATTTTTTTTTCACTGAACTTATTTTAATCAAAATTTTGATATTCTATTTAAGTACTTGCATTTTTTGTATTTATATAACCAGGTTTTTATACAGTACATATACAATGTTTCGATTAGATTTGCAAAAAAGGCATAAATTTCTCTTTTTCATGCATATTATACAAAAACGTTTAAGCACGCGTAATAAAAATAAATTATCCAAAACTTCTTACTTAAAATATGCTTAATATAATGGGAAGAAAAAACAAATAAATTATAGTTTAGAAAACTAAAAAGCACGCTTTTATGTTAAATTGAACTAAAAAGTAAAAAAATTCTTAATATAAGAATAAAATGATTAACGAGAAAATTAATGTCATTGTGATAAGAGCGTAGGGTGCTTTGGACTACATTTTTACACTAACTCAGCATTCCGGAATAGAACTTGTAAGAAATTATAACAATTGATATATAGAGTACCCCACGCTTTTACTCCAACGACATTAATTTTCTCGTTAGTCGTTTTATTCTTGTATTGTATTTTTTTACTTTTTAGTTCAATTTAACACAAAAGCGTGTTTTTTTAGTTTTTTTTTAAACTATATTTATTTCCATTTTCAGAAAAACTGGACAATTTGCTTATATTATGGTAAGAAATGGCTTACGCAAACGTTTTCGCTATTATAGGGTTGTAACATTCTTACAGTCGCCGAATCTGGAAATGGGATCTAAAATTAGTCGCCAAATCTGGAAACGAAATATATGAAATTAATCGCCAAATCTGGAAATGGTATATGCAATCAGTCACCAAATCTGGAAATGATATAATGAATTAGTCGGCAAACCTCGAAATCCTTATTCCTGAGGATCCTCTCTCTAATCAGTATAATGAAACAAAATTATGAAATTATTGTATTGTCATCGGTCCTTGACAAGTGTGCAAAATTTCGAATTAATCTGACCTTTTAAAGTAGGTAAAAAACGAGTTCTAAGATTCCATTACATACAAGTGTAACTTATAAAAGCGTGTTAAAAAGACCGACTACAGTCCATTTACAAACAGTACGTCATGATCTGCAGCACCTCTATTGAATTCGTGAGCATATATAGTTTGAACTCTAGATGGCTTGTAAAACGTTTTTGATCAGATGAATCACGATTATAGTTGATAACGATCGATGGTAAATTTCTAGTGTGGCGCAGATCCCTCGAGATGATGGACATAAGTTGTCAAAAAAACACCGTAGGAGCTGGTAGTGTTCATAACAGTGTGGTCAGTTTTTACAAGGCATAGACAGTGTCCTCTGGTCAAAATGAACTAATTATTGACTAGAAATGATTCTAGTTCAGCTACCTGGAGATCATTTGCAGACATTAATGGACTCCACGTACCCAAACAATGATGAAATTTCCCAGCATTATTGTGCTACATGTCACAGGGTCAAAATTATTCAAGGAAAAACATTTTACACAATTCTAGCGAATGATTTGACTT
Source organism: Trichonephila inaurata madagascariensis (assembly GCA_019973955.1). NCBI lineage: Eukaryota > Metazoa > Arthropoda > Arachnida > Araneae > Nephilidae > Trichonephila > Trichonephila inaurata. The sequence goes on along the minus strand of BMAV01001955.1, from coordinate 51,303 downwards.
CTTAAAACTATTCTATTTATTTATCCAACACTCATGTTTGGCTTCTTGACCGTTTGACGACCAGCCTCCCAGTACCGACTGACGATGTTGTCAGCAGGGTTATTACTCTAGTCCAGTGCATTGGAGCAGGTGTTTACCATCCATTCTGGCATGGCCGCAGATTGGGCAGGCCCCATTAGCAGTCACGCCAAGACAGTGGAAGTATACTCCCAAAAAGTCATGTCCGGTAATTAGGCGAAAGCGGGGGACTTTGGGGAGTAAAGTTACACGCGTCCGTGGCATCCCTCAAGCTACACGTGCTCCCTGAGTGGTGCTAAATGTGTAACAGTGATCATCGTTATCCCAGCCTCCAACAGAACGCTACAAGTTTAAAATGATGCCTCAGGCTTCTGAGGTTAAAAGGAAACGTCCTTTTCAGGACGAAGGCAACCACTTCCGCATTTTGTTTTGGAACTTCTTAAAACTCCAAACATGGAATGCATATGAACACAGAACCACACTGGATATATATGAGAGATAGTTAAAAGGTCATTTAATGCACAAAACTTACACTGGCTACTATTTCGCAACTATGATGTTGTGACGGGCTCACGCGTCTTTTCTTACAATGACCTCAGGGTTCTTTGGGGGCCAAGATTAATGGCAACTCTTTTCCAACCAAAACCCAAGAAGCGAAATGTGAAGCAGAAATGCAAATAAGATAGCTTTTAAATATCAGAAGTTTCAGTAAGTCGAATGGCAATTTGGGGAATGTTATATGTGAAAGTAATACAAGCGAGAATATTGACAGCCAATTGTGAAGTTACCTTGAAGATTAAAACCATTAGGTCAAGGTGCATACCATTGCACGCACGCCCAGACGTTTCTTCATAAGATTGAAACAAAAATTGGATTAAGGTAGGATTGGTTATTTGATATTAGGACTTGCAATATTATTAGAAGTGAAGGCGGATTAAGTATTTATAGTGGTCTAAGTTACTCGATTCGGTTTAACTATTACTGTGTGTTTGTTCATTGTAGATTCTCGCCTAAATAATATTATCTAAATTGTTAAACACTTAAGTTTCATTCTTAATAAAGTCATATTAAGAATTAAAAATGTCTATTTCTTTTGCAAACGCTACACCTCTAGCTCACGCGGAAAATCAAAGAAATGGTCACCTAAGGGGGGGGGGGTGGTTTCACAAAGGTTGTAAAGGCAGGATGAATGAATACTTCTTCAGGGGAATTCCTACAACTTGTTGAGTCAATGCACGTCGAGTTGTAGATCCTCGACAGGCGAAGGGAAGTTCCACACGATATTAGGAAGGATCCCATAGTGATTTTCGACATTTCAGCGTATATTGCTCGTCTCATCATTTTGTATAGTTCTTCAGAGCTGCAACAATTCTTTAATTATTTTTGTGTATTTTACTTATTTTCAATTTACTTTTCTTTAGAAATACTGATTTATAGTATCTTATCACTTCCTCTTTTTCTTTTCTAAAAAAAAAAAAAACTCTTTGATTCAGAATAAATTTTTGCTTAAATTTGAGAATCAAATTTTTTTAGCAGTAATCATGTGTTATCAATTTTCATTTTAAAATTGAAGAGTATAGTTTAAAGTTGTTGACAGCTTCAATTATTTAGGTTCAGAAATTAACAAAAGAAGCGATTGTACTACTGAAATCAAAAAGAGATTCACTATGGCTAATAGATGTCTTAATGGAATACGAAAATATATGAAATCAAATTTAATCAAAAGAAAAACAAAGGTTTTATTGTATAAAAGTCTTTTAAGATCAGTATTAAAACTTACGCATGTGAAACTTGGTCCATGTCTCAAACAGATGAGAACATGATAAGTTTCTACGAAAGGAACATTTTAAGATTAATTTTTGGAGGAATTCAAGAAAATGGAACATGGAGCAAAAGATCAAATTTAGAGCTCTATCGATCATATAAAGAATCTGACATTGTTAACTTCATCAAAATACAATGAATTAAATGGGCAGGTCACGTTATCAGAATGAATGAAGACAGCATCACTATAAAATTCTTCAATGCTCAACCAATTAGCGCACGAAGAAAGGACAGACCAAATCTCAGATGGATTGATGGCCTAAAAAAAGATCTACTAGTTTTAAGAACTAGGAATTGGAGAACACTGGTAGGAAGAAGGCTGGTTTGGAAAAGGCTTCTTGAGAAGAAGGTCCACCCTGGGCTGTCGTGCCACTGAGGAAGGAAGGATGATCAATATAAAGGTGTGAAAAGCGACTCAGAAATTCACTTACTCATCAAGAGATCTCTCCAACTATTAGATCTACAGACTTAAAATTTGGTAAGCATGTTCTTTTTATTGAGTAGAGATCCTCTAAGAATCTGTTTTGCGGAAATTGACTCCCAAGGAAGGGTAACGGGGGTGTCATGGATAAAAAGAGAAAGTCCGTTTTTGACCTATTAGACCTACAGACTTGAAGTCACACAAGTATGCTTCCTTTGATGAGTAAAGATAGGCGAAGAATGGGTTTTGTAAAAAATCGACTCCCAAGAGGCGTTGGGGGGGCATTTTACATAAAAAAAAAATAATTGCGTTTTTTAAGTGTTAGACTTAAATACTTGAAATTTGGCAAGTATGTTCCCTCTGATGTATAGAAATCCGCTAAAAATGGGTTTTCAGGAAATCTACTCCGTTGGAGTATAAGAGTAAATGATAATCATACTTCCGTTTGATAAATTTAAGTAATTTTTTAATCAAGAGACGAGGGCTGTAATAATATTTTCCAATACAATCGGAAGTTTAATGCTTAAAATTTATATATATATACACTGAAGAGCCAAAAAAACTGGTACAGGCATGCGTATGCAAATAAAGAGATATGGAATCAATCACAGTACGGCGCTGCGGTCAGCGAAGCCTATATAAGATAACGAGTGTCTGGCACAGTTGTTAGATAGGTTACTGCTGCTACAATGGCTGGTTATCAAGATTTAAGTGAGTTTGAACGCGGTGTTATAGTCAGCGCACGAGAGATGGGCTATAGCATCTCCGAGGTAGCGGTGAAATTTGGATTTTCACGTATGACCACTTCACGAGTGTACTGTGAATATCGGGAATCCGGTAAAACATCAAATCTATGACATCGTTGCGGCCGGAAAACGATCATGCAAGAACGGGGCCAACGACGACTGACAAGAATCATTAAGCGTGACAGATGTGCAACTCTTCCGCAAGTTGCTGCAGATATTAATGCTGGGCCATCAACAAGTGTCTCCGTGCGAACCATCCAACGAAACATCATCGGTATGGGTTTTCGAAGCCGAAGGCCCACTCGTGTACCCTTGTTGACTGCACGACACAAAGCTTTACGCCTCGCCTGGGCCCGTCAACACCGACATTGGACTGTTGATGACTGGAAACAAATTGCTTGGTCTGACGAGTCTTGTTTCCAATTAAATCGAGGTGATGGACGAGAACGGGTATGGAGACAACCTGATGAATCCATGGACCCTACATGTCAACAGGGGCCTGTTCAAGCTGGCGGAGGCTCTGTGTTGGCATGGGGTGTGTGCAGTTGGCATGATATGGGACTGATAAGTTTAGATACGATTTTGACAGGTACGTAAGCAACATGTGGGATCATCTGCACCCATTCATGACCATTGTGAATTCCGACGGACTTCCCAACGGACATTCCGACGGGGAATTTCAGCAGGACAAAGTGACACCCCACACGTCCAGAATTGCTACAGAGTGGCTTCAGGAGGACTCTGTAGCAAACCACCACCTCTGTAGGCCACCAAAATCCCTAGACATGAACATTATTCAACTTATCTGGGATGTCTTGCAACGTGCTGTTCAGAAGAGATCTTTACCCCCTCTTAATCCTACTGATTTTTGGACAGCAGGACAGACAACTACCTCCAGCACTACTTCAGACGTTAATCAAATCCATGCCACGTCGTGTTGCGGCACTTCTGCGTGCTCGTGGGGGCCCTACACCATATTAGGCAGGTTTACCAGTTTTTTTTGCTCTTCAGTATTATATACATATAAAATTTTAAAAGGTATGTAATCATACAACGTCAGGAAATACACAGCGAAGTGGGCAAATTACAGCGAGTTCTTTATTATGTATTATCATAAGTTGTATAAAAATTCTGGAGAGAACTAGAAAAAATTATACCGATGTCTCTTTCACTTTGAAAATTAATTCTTAATCCTTTTGTTATTACTATTCTCTTTAGTAACAACAAAAGGAAATTGAAACTAAAAGCTTTTCCAGCTTTTATAATCGACAATTTTTTTTCCTGCCAAATAATTTTTCACCGGGGAGAGTGCCAAAAGAATATTCTGCGTTGAAAAACAATTAGATATAAGTTCTTTGTAATATTTTTTCCCTCTGTAGTTTCAGTTCATATTTGATATTTTATATCAGTCGAAAAATTTATTTCGCCAACAGATCCTTGAAAACTTGCAGAACACATTTTTCGGACGTGTATTTAAAATGTGAAAGGAATACAATTTAAGAAGAAATATTCGAAAAAAAAAAAAAAGAAGAACGTTCGCATTTTTAAATGACTAATGACTTTTTAATTACCATAACCAGATTTCAAGTACCTCTTATGGAGAAAATACTTTAAAATGATCTGCAGAATTCAACTTTTTATCCAATATCAGCAACCAAAATTGCACAAAAGTTTTTGAAAACCTTGAATACGTGTATTGTATGTTTCATGCAATAGAAATGCTCCTCGTTTTCGAAATAGTTATAAAAACTATACAAATCCTTTAATTGTCGTAATTTATTCGTTTTACTTTTTATTGAAAGCTTTTATTATAAGCTTCTCAAGTTATAAGTCAATTATCTATTACTTTTACTTTTAATTATCATTTACTTTTAAAGTTGTATCTACTTTTTAACTAATGCGGCATATTAAAATTTTAAAGATAAAAATAAACGTAACTTTATTTATTAGTATAAACAAAATGTGACTAAATTTTAAATAATCAGAAAATAATAGCAACTTTGAAAAAAATATTTTTTCATACATTTTTGCTGTCTCTCTCTCTTTCATATAAGCATAATTGAAAGAAAAATAAAATTATATTGAAATAAAATATACATAGTTTTATTTATTATAAAAATAATATATGCCCATAAGCAATTAAAAGAGTTGTTTAATTAGGGTGCTTTGAATCGTTTTGTGAAAATAATAAAAAAAGTAATAAAATAAATAACAATCTCACAACACTAAAGTACATTTTCCTCAAATATTGTTTTTTAATAATAAAAAAGTTTTCAATAAATATAAAGAAACCTTGTTCAAAAGTCAACAACACAACAGAGATGAAGTAAAGAAATCCATTTATTAGTTACAAGTGAAATTAAAATCGAATAGCTGCACACTAAGAAAGTTAAATTATTCAAATCACATGAGATTTTGCTAAGTTTTAATTTTTAGATATTGAATTAAGATTTGTGTAATACATTCGCAGAGTTAAATTATTTTTGATGTTTGTTTTAAAAAGGATAATAATACAGCTTATTTTTTTTAATACTGCTTAGTAAGAAATTGTGTTAAATGTTACCATTACCAAACGATTTTTTTTACACTGAATAAATTTCGACAATGTGGAACTTTTCTTAACAAAAGAAGGATTTCTTGGCTTAATCCCTCATTCTGCACTTTTTATTTTCCCTCCCGCATAAGGATTCGTCGTTTTGCTAAAATACATGGAATTTGTGATTGAACTGCAGGTAATGGTGCAAATAACATTAGAGTAGATTATTTATGGTTTCACATATTTCTAGAATATTTATGATTTACTCAACTTCAACTGTAACTGACAGTCACATTAGCTTCTTAATCAACTAGTCAAAAACGAATAAAAATATATTTAGTGAAATTGAAAGGAATTTTTTTCCTGAAGAATAACAACTTCAACACACACACACAGATGGCAACACTCGATAATGAAGTCCGAAGTTCCGCAAATTATGGATCATTATTGTAAACAATGCTATCGTGAACATTTATTAGTTAAAAAAACTATTAATGGATATTTTGATTCATAAACTTATTTTTCTGAAAAAAATCATGTCACTCATGTATTAGCATGACCGCAGCAAAATTAACGCCACGCGAATCACTCCACGATATCAAAATAACAAAAATGTTCTTATCTGTTTTATATGAAATGAAACCAATAAGTCAAATTTTGGCTCGCTTCGTGTGGCGCCAATTTGACTGCAGTGACGCTAATACGTAAGTACCAAAATCATTGTAATTCATTTTAAAGTCGAAAAAGCATTAAGAATAAAAGACAAGAAAACTTTGCTAATATTTCATTTTAGAACACTCCAAAACACGAAGTTTATTGCCAAGTTTGGCGATATTTGTAACCAAAATCTGAATTTTTTGTTATTAAATTCTAAATCAATGAGATTCTTTGTAAATGGAATTCGTGCATTGGCTACCGTTCGTCAGAAAATAATATTCGCACATATAAATCGATATGTGTTATTGTGGAACATTTCAAAAACATATTATCTGCAAAAAGAGAAATCGTGACTTAAAGCATTAAATTCTCGTGATTTGTTGAATTTGATACCCATTCCAAAATCACTTTTCGTTCGGTAAAAGAATAGATCAACCGTTTTTTATATAATTGACAAAAAATATCTAAGGGAATGAAAAATTGACGTTAAATTAATTGTCCCTACATTTTACAGATCATGAAAATTTAGCAGAATTTTTTTTCGTACGGAATTGCAATCCTTTTATGAGTTAAATATTGAATGGGAAATTTTACTTCTTAGTACTGATGTTAAATAACAGATATATATTGTTTTAGCTCATACGATTGGACCCAGTGCTGGTTTAAGCTCACATTTCGGGCCCTCGGCGCAGAAAATCTACTGGACCCCTTGGCATTGGCGGATTGAAATTTACAACCAGAAAATTTGGATAAGAGTACCACTTAGATTAGAAAATATATATAAAATTGTTTTAAGAATAGTATTACAGTAAAAAATTATTTAAGTGCACTATTTTGACAAAAAATGAACATAGAATGAGCCATTTTCAAAATAGTCTCCTTTTGTGAAAAATGCTTCTATTCTAATAATATTTTGCCTGTCTATAGCTCAGACCTCTCTACAGAGGCTTAGCTAGAATTTTTGAAATATATAGCTTAGAAGTGGGTTTATACACATTTTACGACAACAGAGAGGATCAATTTTAAGAAAAAAACGCCGATAATTATTTCAATGGGTGGTAACTCTAAAAATAATGTAAATTTTTCAAAAATCCTTTTCCAGACTCTCTGAAGAAGTCTTTACTTTATATAAGTGAAATATTATTATTTTAGAAGCATTTTTTTCTAAAAGGAGAGAACATTTTGAAAAAGGTTATTCTAAGCTAATTTGTTGCCAAAATATTGTATTTAAATAATTCTTTTTTGTCATAATGTCCTTAAAACAATTTTATACATGTATTCTAATCTAAGTGACACTAAATATCATGATAATTATCCATTTATGCGTGATTTTTTAAAATCACGGTTCCGAACGTCTTCGGATACCTAAAGTCCAGCTTATCCGGGCCCCTGTGCGCTCGCCCCAAGCGCCCAATGGATAAATCGGCACTGATTGGACCCCG
>BMAV01001955.1:9482-27913 GCA_019973955.1 Trichonephila inaurata madagascariensis | reverse complement strand
TACTAGCTATGAGTTGATTTATAAAGTTAAATGTATCCTTATTACACTGTAGTATTTTTTATATAAATAGAATAATAAATTCTATTTTTTAAAAAATAAAAAAAAATGACATTTGCCAAATTATTTTTAGAAATTTCAATATTTTTCAAATTTTTTGAAATACAAAAGATATATTATTCTTAAATGATGTAGGGTTTAAAGAGTATGAAATATTGTACATTTTATAATTCTATAAAGTTTTATGATGAGAGGCTACTTTTTTAGAAAATAGCGTGCGCAACGCAAAAATTATTTAATATTTTTTACAGAATTATTTCTTATTTTCATATGCTTACAATTTTTAAAATTATGATAACATTTCAAGCATTTTGTACTTTTATAAAAGTCATAATCCTTTGTAAATAATCTGTAAAAGATTCGAACTATTTAATTTAAATTTAAAAGAATTATACCTGTTTGAAAATTGTTTATATTTTCACTCCTCGAGACAAAATTAACAACCCTGAAACCCCTTTTAATATAAATATGGGGTTAAAAGCTCCAAATATTGATTTAGAGTTTGAAAAAGATCTCTCACCATGGACAAGAAATAATTTATCAAATTAATTAGAGAATTTGGCAACTTAAGGGGACAGACTACGTTCGGAACAATTTTTATGAAAAAACTTATAAATCAATATTTTTTTGATAGTTAATGTCAGTTGAATTAGAATATTTATATATACAGTGAATTTCGTTTAACGCGAAAACACTTAAGGTATCCAACTACGTTCGGAGCCGTGATTTCGAAAAAGCGTACAAACTAATATTTTTTAAATATTTAGTGTCACTGAGATTAGAGTACAAGGCCCAGTGGTCGAGTGGTACAGTATCGCGCTTACACACCACGGGTCTGTGTTCTATTCTCGGGCTGGGCAAAGTCAACTCAGATTTTCATCCCTACTGCAATGGGTCGATTAAATGAGTAACAAGCTTGCTTGAGGACTCAAACATTGGGGGTATCGCTTCAGACTGACCACCTGATTGGGACATCTGCTCATGCACCTCAGCTCCCATTGGTCACGTGCACTGGGATGGGCACAGTAGGCCCTGGCTTTCATGGGCTGATGCGCCAATGCGTTTGAATTTAGGTTAGAATACAAGTATAAATTTCTTCTAAGAAAATTATTACACTAAAAAATTATTTAACTTTTTATCTACCGACGGTATAAACAAACAAATGCGATGGTTTGCCAATCCTCGGACATGCAACATATAACCCTTTATCTACCGACGCGCGCGGTACTTATAAGTACCACACTCACGTTAAAATTACAGAGAATAACCATTTTTACGAATACTCTGACGATACTTAGCAGGAATATTCTTTGAAATCCAATCTTCCAAGATATATGACAGCACGGGTTCTATGATGAGTATTTTCAATTCTCAAAAAATATCATTGATGCAGATTCCGACGACGAAAATGAAATAACTAATGTAGATCCTCTTCCCACTATAAGGGCGCCCCCCTAGGGTGCGCTTCTCCTAGATTATCAGCGTGAGCTACAGGTGTAGGAATAAATGAAGAACTAGAAGCTGCCATAACCTTAATATTACTTTATTAAGATCTTAACTTAAACCAATAACAGATTAGATAATAATATGATATGTGAGAGAATTTCTACGGTGGCTAAACACACAATATATAATACCGAAATAACGTGATCCGGACCACTATCAATAACTAACTCGCCTAAATTCGACTTCAATGTAAACACAGATCCGAATATTAAAATGGTAACTCCTACCTTATTGTCCAACGAAGCCTCAATCTATCTGATCCTAGCTGAAGTTGCGGTTCACTGGCGTGAAATGGTATGCACCTTGACTAAGAGCTCTCTGTCACGGGTAACTTCTATTGACTGTCACTTAACTTCTCGAAATACTCTTCACACTTGCCACACGAACTAACATAACACTCCCCAAATGCTACACGCTTACTCTAAACTTCTGTTATTTAAAAGCTTCCTAATTTGCATCTTTCCTTCACGTCTTACTTCTCGGGTTGGTTGGAAAAGAAATGCCATTTGTTCTAGCCCCAAAGAACCCAATCGGACATGTTAATGAAAAAACACGTGAGCCCGTCACGCTACATCATCCAAAATGAGGAACAAAATCCTAGTTCAGGATCTTTAGATAAATTTTAGCTATATACACGTAAAAATTATTATTTTAGAAGCATTTTCCATAAAAGGAGAAGGTTTTGAAAATATACCTTTTTTTCCTTCATCTTTTTGCCGAAAAACTGTATTTAAATAACGCTCTATTGTCATAATATTCTTAAAATAACTTTATAGGTATTCTCTAAGTAATCTCACACCAAATATCCAAAAAAATATTCATTTATACGCTTTTGCAAAATCATGGTTCTGAACTTAGTCACCATAATGGATATATTATTTAAATAATGTTGCATTTAATAAAATTTAAATTGAAATTATATATAGAATGCAGCATTTTTTCTAAACATAGATTGGAAATAGAATATAATTTGTAGAGATGACGTGTGTGCTCACAGTGGTCTAACGTACACTCCCGAACTGTGGGGGGGGGGAGGGGCAGGATTTTAGAGGGCCTAAAGCCTGATTGACTCCAAGTACATAAACTTTGTAAGATCCAGCTTGGGGCCCCAAACCTAACTTTGCAGGGTGCCCCCTAATATTCTACGTTAAGCCACTGTGTGCTCATATCATTACACTTTAAGGTATCCGATTACGTTCTGAACTGTTTTGCAAAAGTGTATAAATGGATAATTTTTATGACATTTAGTATCGCTTAGATTAGATTACATGTATAAAATAATTTTAAGAATATTATTACAGTAAAAATTATTTCAATGCAATATTTTGGCAAAGAATGAACATAGAATTACCTGTTTTCAAAATATTCCAGTTTTATGGTAAATTCTTCTATAATGATAAGATTTTGTCTATATATCAGATATCTGTGCAGAGTCTGAACTAGGAGTTTTGAAATGTATAACTTAGAAGTGGATTTATCCATATTTTAATACAACAGAGTGGAGAAATTTTAAGAAAAAAAAGTACCGATAAGTATTTCAATTGGTAGTAACTCTGAAAATAATGTGAATTTTTCAAAATTCCTAGTTCATGCTCCATGGAGAAATCTTTGCTTTATATATGCAAAACATTAAAATTATACAAGCATTTTTCATCAAAGGAGAATGTTTTGAAAATAGGTACTTCTAAGTTTATTTTTTGCCAAAATATTGCATTTAAATAATTTTTTATTCTAATAATATTCTTAAAACAATGTTATACATATATTCTAATCCAAATGATACTAAATGTCATGAAAATTATTCATTTATACGCTTTTTTTTAAATCACGATTCCGAACGTAGTCGGATACCTTAATTTCAAAAAATATTCAGTTATACACTTTTGCAAAATCATGGTTCCGACTTAGTCACTCACCTTAATTGATATATGATGTAAAAAATGTTGCATTTTATAAAATTTAAATTGAAGTTATATATATAGAATATAAAATTTTTTTCTGAACTTTGATTGGAAATAGAATAAAATTTGTAGAGATAGCGTGTGCTCCCAGGGGCATAACGTACATCCCCAAACCGTGGGGAGGGGCAGGAATTTAGAGGGCCCAAAGCCTGATTGATACTAAGCACGTGCCCTTTGTAAGATCTCTCTCCCAAGTACCCTTTGTAAGAACCTGCTTGGGGCCCAAAACCTAACTTTGCAGGGGCCTCTCTAATATTCTCCGTTACGCCACTGTGTGCTCATATCGTTACGCTTTTAAAAAGTTAGAAATTATGAATCCTTGCGAGATTTTCTAATTTAAATGTTCGGAAAGAATACTTCCATGCTTCTAAATCACGATAAACTTTTAGCGAAATTTATTCTCTGCAACGTAATTGCCTTTTAATTTTTACAAACAAAAATATCCAGTTCCTTTTTTTATTTTTATTTTGCAGGGAACGCGTAAGAATGAATGGAAATGCCTTAATACTGGAGACGAACGTTAGAATGGAATTATCTGAATGGCAGCAACCTTTTAAAAATAACCTTCGAAAATCCAGATTGAGAATGAAAACCGACAAAATAGGAGCACGTCACAGCATCCCATTCATTCACTTGTAAAACGGAACTGCTCAACGAAGGCTTTAAAAGCCTGAATTAACAAGGCGAAGCAACCCCTGACTACTTCTACATGGAGTCAGGGAAGGGAACACAAAATTTCCCCAGGAGTTGAAAGGGTGGCTGCAAAATCATTAGAATCACATCGATTTGGCGAGTTCCCAGTCCACACGACGCATGCTCGGCGCGTGGAGCGCTCGAATTCTTATAATGACATCAAACATCAAACTTTCGATTATTATTACTGTAATTATGTCTGCCTTTGTGCTATTTCTTTCAGCCTCTTCAGCACGACCCTGTGTTTTTAGCCACGCTCTTGAGTTTTGTCTTTAATGGAAATTGTCTGCCGCGAATCCTTTAATTCGAAACAATGAAGGGCTTGGCGATAGCATGGAATAGATTTGTGTGATTTTTTTTTCTATCTTTTTCCCGCGATAGTTTGCACCGAAGCTGTTCTAAATGAATAATAATTATTTGTGGCAGCTGGGCAGCGTGGATTCCTTGATTTTCGTTTTTGATTCAAGGTTGAAACTTGGTTTTTTTTTCGTGGATGTGGTGCCAGATATAAAATCAAACCGTATGCTGATTCAGATACTTGTAAATTACTGAGAATGATAATTTTTTTTAAGAGTTCTAGATGTCCAAAGCCTGAAGGAACTGGTAATTATGTTCTTATTTGAAAATTCACAGTGCATCGTAAAAATGAACGTCTTAAGGCATGGACCAACTGGGTCCAGACATCTGGGTGGAGGCTCGTCTCGTTCTGAACTCGGCCTCAGAAAGAACACGGTTCGAATAAATTTAATTGCCAAATGTCATTCCAGGACATATTTTCCGAAAAACTAGGAAATTTAAACTGTATGCCAACAGGCAACAGCGGAAAGACTGCATTACGTCTACCTCGTAACTTATTACTCTCGGAGAATATACGCCCTCGTAGTTTATTTAGTCGAAAGGTGGCAATCTGTCAAGACGGTTTGGGCCAATGTTTATGAGAATGTGAGTCACGCACATTTATTTGTTACAGGTTATCGCTTATTCGAGTATTTGACAACGTATGCTATATACTGTCTTCTTGCAAGAGCTGAAGGTAAGGTCTGCTTTTATATAGGGGTCCAGGGTCTCAAAAACCCTTAAGACTTCCCTGGCTACAGATATAAAATCAAACCACGCGCTGATTTAAATGCCAGCAAATTACCAAGCAAGAGAAATTGCCTCGAGTAGATGAGTTCCAGAAGTTTAAAGACTAAAAAACCTGGCAACCACGTTCATATCTGAAAAATGCATAGTGCATCGTATACTTTTTGCCAGACAGGCATCGTAACAGATATCTAGTGGCTCTATTACGACGTTATTTATATATTACAGGAATATTTCAAATCTGTTGCACACAATCTTAGATCCTCTTAAGGAGGTAATTAGGTTAGAAGTGTAGGATTACCTGAAAGTGGGTGGGATTATATTCTCATGTACCTACCCAGGAGTGGAGAATATTCTTATGTTAGGCAATACTTTGGGTTACATATAATCTAATAAAGTCAGTTTGCATAAGTTACCTAAAATGAAGGCATTCGAGATGTGATTACACAGTTGCATATTTTATTAATATCATCGTCTAAAGTTTTTATTTTTACGTATATCGATTTTCTCATACTTACAATTTGTGTTTCGGGTTATGCGGGGTAAAAGGGGGCCCCGCACTTTTTTTTTTTAAAAAAAAGACAATGGTTCTGTAAGTAAAAGAAACATGACAGCTTACAGACGGTGTGTGGTGAAGAGGTCATGTCTCATCAAGGGGTTAGTTTCTGATGTTGCATGTTCAGTGAGGGAAGACAGAGTGGGGAAGGGTAGGTCGAAGTGGGCATCCCTCCACCCCCACGAAAGGAAACATTGAAGACCGTGGGAGAATATCTTGCGTCGAGGGCATCAAGTTTTACCAGAGTGGTTTCTTCAAAGAGAGCATAGTTTATGATGCCATTGTGTATTTTGTTTTGGCACCAAAGGTTCCGGGTGAAAAACAATGACGAATTTTATTTTCGGAACGTTTCTAGTAGAATACATAAGCGCTAATTACATGGGTAAATTAATGCAAACTTTTTATTATATATATATATATATATATATAATTACAGAGATTATAATAAGACTATATATGTTACCATTAAAGTGTATAATTCAGTTATTTCATGAAAAAGCTGGGTATTTCATGAAATAACTAGACAAGTCAGTTAAAGTACGTAATAGATGAAAAATTTCATACTTTATATCTAGTTATTCTATGAAATAATTAATGACAGACCGTTAAAGGGAAAAATAAACAATTTCAAAGTTATTTTTATAAATTAATTGATCATAAATGGCTAAAATTTCTCGAAATATACATTGTATCCCTTTTGCGTATGATTAATTGATAAATAATAAGGAAAAGTGGATTATATATAATTTATTGTTGCTCATATTGCTAACATTAGTTAAACAGAAAGAGGGAAAAAGAATATACTGCAGAAATAGTTATATTTAAATATTATCAAAAAATACAGCTGGGGAAAAAACTGTTGTTTCATAAAAACATTGCGTAAACTATTTCAAACAAAATTGTAAGAGAATATTAATCTAAATTTTATAAGATGCCTTTATTTTACTTTTCATTAGTTATTAGAGTAAGGATTTCTGTGATGACACTTTGAATTGGGGTTCAAAATTGACTAAAAGCAGCTAGAACCAGTTCAAACTTTCGAGTGCCATATTTCATAGTTTAATGATCAAGTAACCGTTATTCTTCAGAATTTACCTAGCTAAATCGTAAAATTCAATAATTTTATATACTTTAACTGACTTGTCTAGTTATTTCATGAAATACCTAGTTATTCTATGAAATATAACTGAATTATACACTTTAACTGTAACATATACATAATACGATTTGAGCAGAAAACCAATACCAAAAGGCTTCTTTCTTAACAAGTCTCAAAACTATTTCATTAAACTTACACATCGTAGAAGTTTTCCAAATTTATTCTAAATCGTTGTTTCGTTCCTTACATTTTCCACACGTTCAATTTCTCTTAATATTTCTTAAAACTACCTTTAAACACCTGCTTCTCTTTAACTTTGGGTTCTTCTAGAGTTAATGAAAGCTCAATGCCAACAGTTGATTTAGCTCAGCTTTTTAACTACATTACTTACTCCAAGTCAAGTCGAGATTTTTATCTTCAGTCTAACGGGAGGTTTTATTAAGACAGTGATTAAATCATTCCGATAAAAATCTCTAACTTGGATGTAGCATACGATTCTTGTTAGATTAGATCCTAGACAATTTCTCACATTCATTAAATACCAGAATCAAGAACAACCTATACTCAAACATGGCATCTCATTTCTACAATGATCCGATATTATAGGAATCTTTTAAAAAGAGATTCCTGTACGAAATTGGATTAATTAAGACTATTTCCTGGACCACTGACAATGATTCATAGTTAAACTGTTATCTATTGTTAATTACTAGAAGCAAAGCTCAAATGTATCAGTAGTACACGTGAAGATTCGCTTTGATATTGATCGAACGAATTGGATAGAAATCTACAATTTGGAAAACTTCTTTGGCAACGGTAAAAAAACATTGTACTACTTAGTTTTTCACTCATTGTGATAGTAATGTGACAAGCGGAACTGTAAATAGAAAGGTTTTAGTTCCACTTTGTCACCTGCTATGATAGCAGTTTCAGAATTCAACGCAGGTTTTAGACAATGTAGGAAACTGAATCTTTGAATGTAGTTCCTAGGGTATATCCTGGCAACTATCCAAAGTCACAGCATGATCTACTGCTCAAAGCCAGTATTCAATGATGATTTTGGAACACACTGCAGAAGAAAGTGATATTCTTCAAGTGGAATACTATTGCACGCATAAACATAACAGTGAGAAAACACTTCATCATGATATAATTTTTGAGTGACATTACACTATTTGGTGAGGGTACTCTACTATCTCTAATCAGTAAGACATTTTTAATAGTTAATTTATAGCTAAATAATAATAATGATTCAATTTTTTTGAATAAATAAGGAAAAAAAATGCTAATGGTAAACATTCTATTTTTTAAAAAATCCCATCTCATTCATCATTCTTAGTAGATTTTAGAGAACGATTGCCAACCTTTTTTCAGCATTGACCCTTTTAAAAGAATTACTTTTTTGTTTAGACCTCTTTACATTCACATAAATGGATCATTTTCATTATATTTAGTGTCACTTATATTAGAATACATGCATAAAATGGTTTTATAAGGACATTATGACAAAAAAATTATTTAAATACAACATTTTGGCAAAAAAATTAAGTTAGAATAATATTTTTTCAAAACGTTCTCTCTCTCTCTCTCATTTGATAAAAAGACTTCTCCAGTGAGTCTGAACTAAGATTTTTGAAAAACTCACATTATTTTCAGAGTTACTACCCACTGAAATAATAATCGGCGTTTTTTTTCTTAAATTTTCTCCCCTCTGTTGTAGTATAAAATATGGATAAATCCACTTCTAAGTTGTATATTTCAAAAATTGTAGCACAGCCTCTGTACAGAGGTCTGAGCTTTGTACAGGCAGAATATTATTATAATAGAAGCATTTTTCATAAAAGGAGAATGTTTTGAAAATGGACCATTCTATGTTCATTTTTTGTCAAAATATTGTACTTAAATCATTTTTTATCGTAATGATATTCTTAAAGCAATTTTATATACGTTTTCTAATCTAAGTGACACTAATATCATAAATATTATCCATTTATACGTTTTTGCAAAATCACGGTTCCAAACGTAGCGTTTAAGCGTATCATTTTGCAATTGGAAGCATTGCTGTTGAAGCTACCCAACCACGAAATTACCATTTTTAGGTGAATCTTTAACGTCAAACGCTGTACAAAACAGATTTTATTGCATTTTTTATCAGTTGAGAACTTTTAGACAATTTTTATTGCATAATTTTGTTTTGTGACATTTTATAATTTAACTAATGCTTATTGAACTCAATATTTATTTAATTATTTAAAACACAGTGATTTTCAACTTTTTTTTAAATACCTCTCGTTGGCTTAGAATACCCTGTGACGCTTATCGGATTTTCTTACTAATCCTCTTGGGGAATCTTTGGAGCCAGAACGGCATTATTTCAATCCAATCCTCTCAAGAAGAAACCGCGATATGCAGATTAGTTAATAGATATATATTGGAGCTTAAGCATTCGCGTGTCGGTAGAATAGAAGTCAGATAGTAGTAGAATAGAAGTCGAATAGTCGTAGAATAGAAGTCGGATAATAGTAGAATGGAAGAATAATAGTAGATGAATAGTAGAATAGAATAGAAGAAAGACAGAAAACTGAGATGCTGATCGCTGTGAGATATTGGTAAGATATTAATTATAGAAGTGTAATTATAGTACGGACTTGAGTGTGTTAAGGAATCTAAGGCGGATAAGGAATCTTAGGATAGCTTTTCATAAAGATAGTGATTAGGATTCCAGGTGCTATTTACTTAGAATTTATAATTACGTAGTATCACTCCTGATTATATCGCTCTAGTAAGACTTGTGTTCCGTTGATCAATATATATTTAGACAATAAAAAATAAGATTTATTATGGAGAATTTGGGAGATCAATCTTTTATTCTTACAAATCTAGGTGGCGTGGATGAGGAGATGATACCCCGGGCCGGGGGTTATCACAACCCTTGTAAACATAACTAAAGTGTTTTCCTTCTCTTTTACAATTTAAAGGTTTTGCCTTCACTAAAAACTATTTACTTAAATTTCGTAGAAGGAAAGTTTATGGAGATGACGAATAATCAGCAAAGCAACTGGTTAATTAACTCATTAAAATGTATTTAAAGACCCAAAAATGAAAACGATAACTTTGATACGATCAACTTGGAGTTGAAGTCAGAGTAAATAAAGAACGTGGTCGGTTTTAAAAAATTGGAATATTCGCTGCTAAAATTGTGTTCTATACTGTTAGAAATAAACTATTTTTAAAATTACTAAGATACATAAGAGTATAAATGAACAAATGTTTGATGTTTAGTGTCACTTGCATTAGAATATACATGTAAAAATGCCTTACAAAATTTCAAAAGATATTTAGGAGTAATTTTTTCAAAACATTCCACTTTTCACGAAGAATTTTTTTTTTATTTCAATTGATCGTAACTCTGAAAATAATGTGAATTTTCCAAAACTCCTAATTCATACGCTGTATAGAAGTCCTACCATATCTAGACAAAACTACTGTACTATAGAAGCATTCTTTAAAACAAGAATGCTTTGAAAATACAGTCGGACCTCTATATATCGAAGTTGCTGTATCTCGAAAAAAAGTTCGTTATATGGAAAATTCCTTATACAAAGGTTCAATTTTCAATTTTCTTTATATAAACCACATAAAACAAATTTTAAATTTATAAAAACTATACGTTAAAAAAAGTAATTATTGACACCTTTTGTAAATTATTAATATTTATTTTATATTTCTTACCTATCAAAAAGAAAGAAAGAAAACTGCAAGAAAAGTTTCTTGACACCTTTACCCACTTAATGACGAATTAATTTTATTTCTTTGATGCTCAAACACTTACGTTTTGACATTTTCGAGCAACAAGAAACGAAATTACCGGTACGACTGATCAACACCACAAATGAACGTAGACTAGTTCAAGGACACGAGACAACTCCATTGAGGGTGCAAGAGGATATCGAAGATGCTTCCAGTGAATTAGACGATGGGGATTAAAGTTTGCACTTTTTGAATGAAACGCCCCATAAACTTCTAATGCTCTCGGCGAGATAGGTACTAATAAAATCATTTCAATATTTATGACAACCATAAAATGAGTGAAAAGAATTACTTGAAATATCCAGAAATACTTTAAAAAAAAGGGTGAAAAAAAATTGAATTACAAGAGAGAAAGTTCGTTATATAGAAAATGCCCTTTGTTATTGGGAGGTTATTTTACGAAGAAAATCGAGAAATGTTCTTGGTTCCATTAAAAAAATCACTATGTAGAAAAAGTCATAATATAGAGCAGGGGTACACAACATTTTTTTATCGGGTCATATACATATGTTAGCTTTTTCGCGCTGGCCGCATACATATGATGGCTATTTCACGTGGGTCGCAACATGAGAATTAATTTAGGGGGGGGGGGGGGAAAAAAATGCTTTAAGACCAAGATAACATAGAAAATTTAAAATATGGGTAAATTGATCAAAATATTAAAACTCCTATTTTGCTTTTTTAAATTATTTTTCATATTTTTTTTATTTTTGTCACTGAATTTTTCTAAATTGGAAGCATTTAAGGATCACTCCTTCACAATTTCTGCATCAATAAACGGTTTCATATGATTACCAATAATATAACAAATTTCATAGGGTGCCTTTGTTACCACTGTGACATTACCACTGATAAAACCCTTTTTTGCTGTTGTAAAGATTATTCAAGAAAAAGCCTATTTATCCCCTCTTGAAAGAGATCTTCGAGGAAAAGTGTCATTGAATGAGATTCCTGTTTATTGGTATTTTTTAAATACAGCCCTTTCGTGACAAAGCAAACAATTGCCGATCCATGCTTGTTTTTCACTACAGAACAGTCAACTTCCCAATCGTCTTGAAACAACCTATTTTCTTCTAATATTTATCGCTTGCAAGATACGAAAGATAGTTAAAAATTAGTTTCACTCATAAAATGGTCGCTACTCCACTGTTGTCTATTATCACTAATTAGAAAAAAAATAAATATCAATTCGAACTCATACGACAACGACAGCAAAAATCAAAATCGATATATTTAATTTTTTAACAAAGAATTTCCCACAGCATTTTCATAAATAAATGAATTTTTCAGAACAATAAGCCATGACCGGGCCACTTAAAAAGGTCCCGTGGGCCACATGCGGCCCGCATTTTACGAACCTCTGATGTAGAGATTCGTAATATGGAGGTTCGAATGCATGTCATTCTTTCTTCATTCCCCCCTTCCCAAATTTCACTTAAATAATTTTTCTTGCAATAATAATCCGAAAACAATTTTATATGTAAATTCTTATTTAACTGGAACTAAATATAACAGATTAATATTCACTTATACGCTCTTTCAAAATCACGGTTTCGAATGTAGTCGGCCACCTTATTTAAAATTAAGTTACTGTAATGACCTTATATAATTTTCGATACATTTATATGTGATTTATTAGATTACAAACTATCTCAGGGGCCCCTCAGCATGCAAAAACCTCTCCACCCTTAACCATAAATTCGAAATAAGTTCTGCTTCACCCTCATCAAAGAACAATTTGGTGGGCAACACACCCATTTACATTAGCCCCGAATGATTCAGTCTTTGCGCATCTGTTTGTTTTTAAAGCATTGACTCGCCATTATATTAGGATCCGAGCCATTTTTGCATTAAATGGGCTGGCCATTCATCGATTTTTGGACCACAAAGGAGCTTCAATGGATATCAGCTCATCCAATCAATTCCATTCTGTTTGCGGTAATGGTTATATTTTTTACGCACGCATTTTGTGAATCGGAGCATTTTACATCGCCTCCTCTTTAAAATTGATTTTTGTTTGCCTAGACATACAGGTTAATGAAAGTATCCGAATGATTTTCAAAGCAGGGGATGGCTCAGCTATTCACAGGAATATTTTAATGAATTATGTGGCAACTGTGTCTTATTTATTGGTATAAGAAGCAAAACGTTGTTTGATATTCAGTGCCAATTCAAATGGATATGTGAAAAAAATTTGCATTGCATGAATTGTAAACATTTTTAGAACAAGTAATATAAAAAAAAAAATTTTTAAGTCAATTCCTACTTAGATCAACAAAGAAATTTTTTATTTTAGCTACTTTTTATTAAATAGTTACAATTAATATAAATATGTATATACACAGGACAGAGTCACAACATTAAGTGCGGATTAGTTTTTTTTAATTATCATTAAAGTATCGTATTGTCCTTTTAATTTCAGTCCAACTGGATGCTTTAATACGTGAGAAAAAAAAACCTTTTCAAGTTTTGACACAAGTCGCCAAAAGGGTCGCTAAGTCGCCAACGTGGCTGTATTTGTAATTCTTTAAATAATTAGTTTTAATCAATTAATTTTTATTAATTATAATTAAATTATTATATTGTCTTTCAAAATGATCCTGTATATAAAATTCCAGCTCAATTCAGAGCTTTAAAATGTATTTTATTAACGATTGAAAATTCCACCAAGACAAATAAATAAATATACAAATATAGAATCACAACATTAAGTGGTAATTAATTTTTATTCATTATCATTAAAGTATCCTATTGTCATCCAAACCAATCATGTCTGTAAAATTTCAGTTCAACTGAGTGCTTTAAAACGTGAGGAAAAAACCTTTTCAAGTTTTGACACAAGTCGCCAAAAATGATGCCAACGTAGCTGTGTGTGTGTGTGTATTTGTAATTCTTTAAATAATTACTTTTAATCAATTAATTATTGCATTGTCATCCAAAATGATCATGTACATAAAATTTCAGCTCAATTGAGCGCTTTAAAATGTATTTTATTAACAATGGAAAATTCCACAAAAAAAACCCAACCAAACAAACAAATAAATATATAGAGAGTGTGAGTTAATAGTAGGAATTGAAAAATAATGCAAGGAAATAAAAAAAAAAATACCATGATAAAGAGTAGTAATACCAAGTATAGTAATAATAAAGAGTGCATGATCTTACTGCGATATTAAAAGTCTCTCGTTTACTTTAAGGTATCCGACTATGTTCGAAACCGTAATTTTAAAAAAGCGCATAAATGGATAACTTTCATGATATTTAGTGTCACTTAGATTAGAATACATGTATAAAATTGTTANAAATGGATAACTTTCATGATATTTAGTGTCACTTAGATTAGAATACATGTATAAAATTGTTTCAAGGACATTTTAACAAAAAAAATTATTTAAATACAATATTTTGGCAAAAAATTAACTTAGAATAATCTTTTTTTCAAAATGTTCTCTCCTTTTGTGAAAAATGCTTCTATTATAATAATATTTTGCCTGTATTCAGCTCAGACTTTTTTACAGAGGCTCAACTAGAATTTTTGAAACGCATAACTTAGAAGTCGGTTTATCCATGTTTTACGAAAACAGAAGCGAGAAATTTTAAGAAAATACGCCGATAATTATTTCAAATGGCTGTAACTCTGAAAATAATGTGAATTTTTCAAAAATCATAGTTGAGCCTCTGTACAGAGGTCTGAGCTATATACAGGCAAAATATGAATACAATAGAAGCATTTGTTACAAAAGGAGAACATTAGGAATAAAGGTTATTCTAAGTTAATTTTTTGCCAAAATATTGTATTTAAATAAATTTCTTTTGTCATAATGTCGTTAAAACAATCTTATACATGTATTTAATCTAAGTGACACTAAATATGAAAATTATACATGCATGCGCTTTTTTAAAATCATGGTTCCGAACGTAGTCGGATACCTTAATGCGTGTCTTGCAAATATATAAGATAAATTTCAGTTTCATTTCTCAAATAAGATTTTACATAGGTTATAATTGAAACTCTCACCATATACATGACTGACTCGCAAGCTACGGATAATACAGAAAGACAGATATAATCCTTTCAGATTCTAAATCTGTCTTATCCATAAATTTCCTACTGGAGCAGATGTATTACACGGGAATCCTGTGTGCTACAATGGATAACGGTACATGTAAATACAGAAAGAAATGAGTGTACTGATTCTTTAGCCAAAGAAATCAGAGACCATGGCCAAGATTGATTGATTGAATATTAATGGGACACATGGTAAGATTTACGCAACAATTTTTAATTTAAGGATTTTTAAAATTTTTCTGATTGCCTCCTATGTATGCATACTATGTTAAACAGATTTTGTGCTCAAAATTTCATAAAAAGCTAGCCATCTAATTTTTTGAAGGAAAAAACTTAAAATTTGTGAAGTGATTTTAAAATGCTACTCCTCCTACAAAAATGTACGTACATGCATGAAATTTGATTTACAAGTACATCAAACTATACATGATAAAAGTTGGTATGGGTTTTGCGTTAACATGATTAGTATTCATACAATACTTCTTTTTATGAATGTTTATTGAAAATTCCTTAAAAAATGTGTAAATTCTGAGTTTAATTATTTTTTAAAAAAATAAATATTTCTTTGATTCAAAAATGCATACTAACTTTTGTTACATGTACTATTAGTAATAAGGTAAAAAAATTTTCAGAGTATTAGGCGCAATAGAAAAAAAAGCCTTAGCATTTTAAATGAAGACAAACTAGTTATTTTATCGTTCTGAGATAAGTCAGATTAAAGTTTTGATTTGCCATAGAGATGTGAATAAAAAACGAACGTGAAAGCTATCAAAATTCTGCGTTTTTTAAGAGTTTAGAGCTTTCAAATTTTGTGAGGTTATAGAAAAGTATATAAAAAATAATTTAAGCTAAAAAAATTAAATTTGATTTTTTAACCGATTTTGGTCAATGGAATCGTACTGTGTCCCCTTAACGTCGCAATGTTCAGCTACTCCAAGGCTTTTGGCGACGGACCACGTAATTTTGAACCATGGTCAAGTGACGTGGACGACACCTGAGCTGGCACCTACCTCTCCTAACTACCACACCACACCAACGGGAGGACGTTTAAGTTCTCGACAGATTTAACGTGCAAGGCTGCCCTACACGGCTGTTCTTTAGGGGTACTGGGTTCGAACTCGTGACAAGGCAAGCCACGATCCGATACCTATACCACTCGGCTACCGCGGCCCTGAGACCATGGCCAAACTTGTGCCACTTGCTGATGTTAAAGCTGTGGCCAGATCTAGATT
Organism: Trichonephila inaurata madagascariensis; assembly: GCA_019973955.1. NCBI lineage: Eukaryota > Metazoa > Arthropoda > Arachnida > Araneae > Nephilidae > Trichonephila > Trichonephila inaurata. The sequence goes on along the minus strand of BMAV01001955.1, from coordinate 11,847 downwards.
ATACCCCGTTCCTTTAAGAAACCACTCATAACAGACTTCGACTCTTAAAGAATTATAACATCGACAATCGCAAGATTAAGAAATCCTCATGAAAATCCATCTTGATAAGATCTTGCATACAGTATAAAAACTGCCCGGAAATCTCTCACACCAGAACATATCTTCGAGTGTGCCCAGCTTTCACCCCAACAGAATTAAAGCTCGGTCTAATTCCACTCATGGACCCACTGCAGGAAATCTTTTATAGCCAGGAAGCTCAGGAATTGGTTGAATCACAGCTGTTGCCCCCTTCGTGGAATCTAGAGTTTTTATACCTTTTCTTTGCCAAATCCATGGACATGAGAACAACAACAGCATAGGATATTTAAAAATTTTACAATATACTAAACAAAAACACAATAGAAGATAAATATTTTAGAGTTTCAAGAAGTTTTTCTCTATTTATTTTTCTGTATCTGTTTATTCCTTAGTAATTCTTTTGGTAATATTTTACTAATGGTCTAATGTAAGAGAGATGACTGATATTTTATCACAATAACTATCAATCTATTCTACATATAGGATAGAAGTGACTCATCGCGAAACTATTAGACTTACAGACTTCAAATTTAGTAAGAGTATTTGTTTTGTTGAGCAGCGATCCACTAAGAATGAAACTCTGCGGAAATCGACTCCTAAGGAGATGTCGCGAGGGCGTTACATTTCCTGTTTTTGAAATATTAGACCTATAGACTTAAAATCTGGAATAAATGTTCTTTTTGTTGAATACAGATCCGGTAACAACGGGTCTTGAGGAAATTGATTCCCAAGTAAGAGTACAGTGTGTGGTGTAAATGATAAATATCTCGCCTTAGAAATTCAAATCCTATCCCTTTTAAATCAAGAGGAAAAAGGCTATAAGAATGTTTTTGAATACACTCGAAAGTTAAACGCTTTAAAGTATCAATAACGTACATTGCATTATCATAAAAAACAATCACAATATCATCATAGACAATCATAAAACAATACATTATCATAAGACAACGCGAAATATCCAGAGAAGCGACTAGTAGATACCTATATATGCAAAGGAGAATAGCAACTCGTTCATCACGAGATCTCCGGAACTATTAGACCTGTTAAATTTGAAAGACATGTTCTTTTTGCTGATTCACTAACAACAGGGTTTGCAATCATCGGCTCCCAGGGAGGCGTTACGAGGTTACTGTGGACAACCTCTCCCTTTTTGAATTATTTCACCCACTGACTTAAAAATTTAGGACGATACTAATAACGAGCTTGGTGGAAATCGACTTCCGGGGGGGAGGGAGGGAGGGAGGGGTGAAAGGTGTTACGCGGGGGTGTAAAAGAAAAATATACCTTTGCTTTAAAAATTCAAATCGTGTTCTTTTAAGATCAAGAGCTGAGGGCTGTAAGAATTTTTTTCTGGAAGCAATCTTAAGCTTAAAGCTATACAGGGTGAATCAGAACAGCGGTTACAAACTTTAAGGACAGATAAGAGTACCCATAGACGATGGGAAATCATAAGCATTGCATGGTCGGAAACGCTTTACTGGCGCGGAAGAGACGACACAAAACACAAGAAAGACAGGACACGAATACGAAGAGAAAACATGTTTATTGTTCTTAATACAGCAAAGAAATTGTAAAGTGTTTAGCTGGTACACGCAACAGTTGACACTATGTAAGCGAAAGCATTGTTGGTCCAGTGGATTGGCCTACTAGATCGCCAGATCTCACTCGCCTTGATTTGTATGAGATCTTGGTACAAGAAACTTCCGATAACACTATTGAGGTCCTTGATGTACGCATCGCGGCAGCTTTTGGGGAATCAGGGACAAGCCCGGTATTTTCGCCACGTTCGATCTTCAATACGCTGGAGTTGTGAGGCCTGCATCACGGCCCGGAGTCCTAATTTCAAACACTTATTTCGTTGTCTTTTTAAAGTTCTTTTTTTTTCTTAGTTTTTTGCTCTACTAAGGATAATAAACATGTTTTCTCTTCTTATTCATGCCCTGACCATGCATTGCTATGTGGTTTCCCATCGTCTAAGCGTTTACTTGTCCTCAAAGTTTAATCATTGTACCGATATATCCTGTATAGGACTTAGACATCAGTAACTGAATATATATATGTAGTAATTCGCAGTAATTTAATCTTTAATAGCTTCTGATTTATCTATGGTCCATTCCATTAATGCACGCGTTTAATTGATAACCTAACCACCCGCCTGGCGAGAGTATCTTGAACTACATCCATCCAAATCATGTGATTTCCCATTGGGTATAAATATCGAGATTTCTGGAATTCGGGCTCTCTTCTCTCCTTTGTCTTTAATCATGTAGCCGACTGCACTGCGCGT
>BMAV01001953.1:0-47813 GCA_019973955.1 Trichonephila inaurata madagascariensis | reverse complement strand
GTATCATTGTCATCCCCTTTTACTCTCCTTACAATGAAGGTATTATATCAAGAATAATATATTATCTTTTTTAAAAAAAATAAACTCGTGTTAAAGGGTACTTCAGCCAGTATAAGAACAAGTTTAATAAATCAGTGATTTCCCAGGGGCATCTTGCAGACAAAAGTTTTTCAAAGGAAGGCTAAAATTAGAAATTGACACTAGATTTATTTTTGATATTTAGCTCAGATCATATTTTGTCTTCAAAGTACCCACGCAAAAATCGGGATTCATAAAGGGGCTTTTAAAAAATGGTAATATATACGAAATTTTTTGCATTTAGAAAATTCAGCATCCACTTATCCAGAATTCAAAAGAAATTTATTACAAAATTGCCCTTTAATTTCGTCACTGGAGGGAAATCATGAAGATTTTTTTCGGCGTTGGACCGTTCTGGTATTTTGAAAGGGACCCCAACCCATTCGTAACCAATCAATTTTCCCTCCTTGTACTTGTTGATGCTTTATTATTTTCGAATTCGCTGTGATTTAAAAAAATATATCTATGTTTTTGTTTTAACCCACAGCCATAAATCAAAAGGAATTAAAATTAACGCGTAAATTTATGAAATGCATTCAATAAGTTCGGTAGCTAATCGATTCGGAAGACTGACGAATTGTACAAATACAGCTTTTTTACATTTTTTTGTGAGACGTCTGTTATGTTCCCAGACTATACTACGTTCGCGAGGATACCAGATGTAACGCATATGATAAAACAACATAGATTAGGCTTTTTTTAAAAATAATGACATTTGTACTTTAGAAATGGATCTTGAAGGAAATAAATCTTTTTTAAATATTATTTTCAATCTGTTTCAATTTAAAAAAATTTGAGAGAGAAAAAAAAAAATAATTACCCCATTACTTAAAATATATATATTTTTAAAATATAATTATTAAATAACATATATAAAAATTTAAAACTTTTCTTATTAATCGAATTAAGAACAAGTTTTAAAAAGTATTAGGGCTTCCATGGGTTTTCTTGCAGAGCAAAAATTTTTTAAAGTTTTTTAGAAATTGACCCTGGTTCTTTTTCTATATTTAGCTGAAATTTTATATTTTGTTTCAAGCAGCTACCGCATTTTGCAATATGTTCCAATTTAAAATCAGAGAAAGGAAAAAAAAACATAAAATTACCCTATTACTTAATTTTTTTGCTTAAAAGTAAATATATAAAATTTAATACTTATGTTATTAATTTGTACGGTTTAAAATTTAAAATCGTGTATTGTAGCTTTAGCGTCAAAGGGCATTATTATTGCATTCAGAATTTATTAATGCATAAAGGGCGCGATAAAAATTGGATTGAAAAGGGGGCCCCAGTATTGAAAGTTTGGAAACACTGACTTAATGTTTAATGTTCTTTTGATTTTTTTAATAGGAAACGTGACTCATTGACGAACAATTAAAAACAATACTTGTTGAATTTGATACAGAAAGGCCGAAAAGGTCGAGAGTAAGCTTTTTTCCAAAACAGACCGCGTATTATTCTTCATGTCTCAGGGCTAAGCAGATGTTGAGCCGATTTTGGAAACAGATTTGATGTGACCACATATTTTCCTTCTCCAACACGCAGATGGTTTTTGTCACAACGCTTTATAGAAGGGACACTCCTTTCTAAAATTTTAAAATCTCTTTCCCTTTCGCATGGGATCACGAATTCTTGAAGACAGGTCGAAATAGCCCAATAGGGTTTTAAAGAAGAACGGTGCCGTAGTTGATATCAGTCGTGACAACCTATTGAGACAATAGGACCAGTGGAGTTGGAACTCAGACAAAGGATTCCGGGTGCAGGCCTACTCTCACCAATCAAGGATTATGGGGCATGAAAGAGACCCAAACCCAGGGGTTTAAAAGATTTGGGTTTTGGAGTGCAGAGATCTTTTGTGTGGGGGGGGTTTGTGTAAGGGGGTGCATGTGTGTGAATAATAGTAATACCCTCATAGCTCACAAATACTTTTGAAAATAATTGAAAGATCATGAAACTGCATGGAAAGTTGCAAATGTTAACAGAAGAAAGGCATGAGTATAAGCTTGTTTGCATATTCCCAGTGATTACATATATTTAACGACGTCGAAATATTGTTATATTATCGCAGAGAAAGGAATGTTATTTGTGCATCTTGTGAGATGGCTTCTTACGAGAGCATGTAACTCCTAGATCGTGTACTAACAACTTTCTATGGTAACGGTATTCGGAAGAATTAATTGTAATCAATGCGATACATATCGTTTGCTCACAAAATTCTATGTGAGAGAGAATATGGCAGAGAAATATGTTCGTAGTTTCCCTACTGTAAAAATTGTTTACGTTAAAGGCTCAGCACGGGAAGTTTTGAATCCTACCTCATAAAAGAACAATGAAGTTATTACTGAAGATGTTTCTTTGCTCCTTTTGGGGGGACAAAATTAAAAAAAACAATAACCCAAAATTTGATTAACAGTAAAAAATCAATCAATTGGGAAAAACCATATTCTGCAAAAAAAAAATAATACCGCATCAAAGAATAAATAATAATAGTATTTCAAAATTATTGCCTAAGTTTTTTTTTTGGGAAAGAAAAGGGAGTTACAAGCCTTTTTCCATAATTTTCAAATAAATAAAGTAAAAAAATTTTCCCTATTGTTACAAATACAAACATTAAAAAATTCTCTTGAAATTTTTAAAAATTTCATTTTTTGATGCAAAAATTTGCGGCAGTTTTTCTTCATAATATGACATTAGTTGTATAATTTTTTTCCCACAATTAAACTAATTTTCCCCGTTAACAAAAATTAGATTGTAGCAAACTATATGATCTGGGATCATCCCCCCAAATATGTGATAACTATAAAATTTAGTAATAAAAAGTTTTTAACACTTTTTAAATTATAGATTTTTAAAGGGAAAAATTTTATTTACTAAATAAAAGTATACAAGGAAGATGCTAATTTTATCATTATATCAATGTAAAAAGGATGCTTCCTTTAAAAAAAAAATTTTAAAAAAAATTGGAAGGTAGGGAAAATACTGAATGCATCAAGACATTTATTTTTTGACTTTCTCATTTATTCGTTTCCTTTTATAAAAAAAACCCTCAAAATTAAATTATCAGCACTTTTTGGGAAACCCTTTTTTTTGAGAATTTATTTTAAAAAAAAAAAGACAATATAATAGAAAGGATCTCATAAAACTGTTTTAATCAAAACAAACTCCATAACTAAATTAAAGTATGAAACAAAGTCACTAACCAAATAAACTAATTACATCCACATAAAAGTTCCATTACTGAAAAAAACCTCAAACATTATTGGTGACATTTCTCAATTCAATTGTGTGAAAGCTTTATCCCCTTTTAACTTAAAAGTTTTCCTTCATTCCCAAAAAAAATATAAAAATCTTTAATCGATGTGTAAAGAAATCAAAGAACACAAAAAAGGGGTTAATTTATAAGCATTTTTTAAAATTTGAAAAAAACACAAAAAAGGTTTTAATTTTTTCGAGATTGAAGTCGATGACAAAATAAATGATATATTTCATCAGTTGATTTTTGGGTTTTTTTTTTTGTCAATACACAATAGAACGTTTAGGAAAATATATTACGAAAGGATAACATTATGTTTAATCTGTTGTTTTCACTTCACATTTGTAACTCGATTTACCATATTTTTTTAACGATTCGGAATCTTAATATATCATCAAATTTAATTTGAAATGATTTGAAGCACTCTAAGTAATTTTCTAGAGTTTTAGGATCAAGTTGGAAATAACATTGCACCCGTTTGGTCAAACTTAGCTTATTGTATGGTTCTAAAGCATGTGATAGATTTTGGGGCAAATTTTTTTTCATTCCATGGGTTATGGAAGACAATAGATAATTTAATTGTTAATTTTTCAATATAAACTTGTATTTTATTAGTAGCATAACACGAAGCATATAACAATCGTTTTAGAATATTTTATACTGTATGAGCAACATTCTGCGGAGTAACCAAATAATAACTTATAAAAAGCTTTCGGCTGGCTATCGGTAGCATTATTACCATTTTTTTTTTTAAATTTTAGACACTACCTTCTATAAGCATTATGAAATTCAACCCAAATTTGAAATAAATTTTTGATATAAAAATACATTTTGATGTATAGATAGAATATAACCATTAGCATTATACAGATGGGTGACAAAATAATACGAACACCGCGAAAATGGCTGGCCCATTTCAAAGACGCACAGCGCGTATGTCATTTTGCGTTGCAGTCTGCCGCCTAGCGGATTCGAAAGGTAATGTATCAGTCGCTCAACAGCTGCAATAGGTGTTGCACGCGTCTATTGTAATTTCTAAAAACGCAATAATGACGGACCTGTCAGAGTTCGAAAAGGTATGATTGTTGGAATGAGGTGCGCTGGTTGCTCGGTGAGGGGAAACAGCTAATTATTTGGGGCGTGCAAAAGTACTGTATCTGCCGTTATGACAGCATACAAGAAGTGGGGGAATGTGGCGTCTGCAAGCACAACAGTGGACGGAAAAGGTTTACCGAGGGATAAAAGAGTCTTAACCGCATAGTGGCCCGAAAGCGCAAGCAATCGCTATCCCAAATAACGTCTGAGGTGAATAGTCATCTTCGTAACCCTATTTCAGCAAGAACCGTCCAAAGGGAACTGCATGCTTGGGAACTTGTATGGAAGAGTTGCAATTGTAAACCTTTGGTAACAGCACGTCATGCTTTACAGCGACGCCAGTGGTGTAGAACACACAGACAGTGGACCCCACAACAGTGGCAACAAGTCATCTGGTCGGATGAATCAACGTTCTCCCTATTCCAGACCACCGGACGAGTTTATGTGTGGAGAACACCCAAAGAAGCATTTGCTCCTGAATGCATCATGCCGACTGTGAAGCATGGAGGTGGGTCCCTTATGGTATGGGGGCGATATCTTGGCGTGGGCTTGGGCCACTTGTTACTCTGCATGGCAAGGTTCAAGCTGCCCACTATGTCGATATCCTGGGGATCAGGTGCATCCATTTGTCAGACTTTATTTCCCGGAGAATGCCCATTTTATCAAGACGACAACTCTCCCATCCACAGAGCTAAAATCGTGCAAGAATGGTTTGCAGAGCATGAGGGGACGTAGGTCATCTTTCTTTGGCCCCTCAGTCACCTGATTTAAATATTATTGAATATTTGTGGGGATATTTGAGTCAAAACTCCGTGCTCGATTCCCCCACCATCTACGATTTCGGCATTAGAGACCGCCCCACGAAGAATGGCTTCATATTCCATTAAAGTTGTTCATGACCCTATGCGTCCATCCCACGTCGCATACAGTCTGTAATTCATCAAGGGGTCCAACTCCTATTAATAAAAACATTTTCCTCTTTCATAGGTGTTCGTATTATTTTGTCACCCATGTGTATTTTGATTACATCATCAAAGAAACACACAGTCTTACTTACATGCTATATGTTTTTACAAAATGAAATGCATTTTGTTCATGACTTTGCTTCATATCTTGTAATGCTGAATGCGTTTTTAACGGTTCATGTTCAACAGAAAATTATGTGCATATAAAATGAGTGCAGACTTCAAATATGATTCGAAAGAGGAATATGTAGTTGAACATGCAGTCGCTCTAACTTACGGACATTTTTTCGATATTTTCTTACATGAACGCTGTATTGTTTCAGACTGTACACATAAACTCAAATAGCTTGATCTCTGACATTAAAGTCAGCTTTAATGCGATAAAATTCCTTATTTATAAACCTATAGTTTTATTATTTTCTAATTAGAGGTTTCCCTCGTGGAACAATAATTAGGCTGCTTCCAATAAAAATGAATGTATTAACACGTAACTGAGAGGACTGAAATATTTTTTCGTTTTAAAAGATAACGAAAAAAACATATATTCAACAAAATTAAGTTTATTAGAGTGCATTGTATTCACACAGATATTTATAATTCTGTTTTTTTTACGACCTTAATATTTTTTTTTTATTTACAAAAAAAACAAATTATTCTCCAGGAGTTGATAAAATTTTTATACAAAATTTTTTCAGTTTTCGAAAAAAAAGTATTTATTGAGTTTTGAAAATAATTTGATATTTTTCTTTATTGAAATTTTTAGCATTAATGTGTCAACAAATTATTTTATGATGTCCACTTTTCATTCATTCCACCATTGAATGTGCTTTTAAAAACTGCTCATGCCTTCATGATGTTCCTCAATTTGGGTGACTTAAAAACAAAAAGCTATTATTAATTTTTTTTTCTTAACGGGAAATTTGATCAATGATATTTTTTTCTTTAAACAAATAAAATGTCTTTCCTTTCCATAATTAGGGGTGGACGCGATTATCATCTGCACAATGAACTTTTCATGGTACAGTAGGATAGTCGAATAATGTGAACTTTTCAAACATTTCATTAAATATCTGGTGTTTTTTCCCTATTTTTTTTCATTCAAAAAGGGAAATATTTTCATGAAATGATTTTCGTTTCATGCTAAGAGGGGAAAAAAATGCAAAAAAAAACGTAATAGTTAGTGGGATCGTTGTATTATTTTGTGTTAACCGATATTTCGTCTTTGGTTTTGCATTAAACTTATTTCATTGTATTTCCTAAAGACTGTTAGTTTTAAAGATAGTAAAGGAAAATTGCTCAAATTAACAAAATGAAAATTTTTTTTTGAAACTAAAATGTTTCCTAGACATTTAGTATCAATGTAATTAAAAAGTTTCAAAAAATTGATAGACATTTGTTCAATGTACAACTATTAACTTAGTATTGTTCCAAAACATATAAACTTTTTAAACCATGTAAAAAGATTTGTGTCGCTTTGCTACTTTTTCAAATCTTTTAATGGAAATCACAAGGAATTTCCTAAAATTTTTTTGTTTTTTTTTTTGATTCACTGGAAAAGGATTATGAATAAAATTGCTAAAATATTTTACCTAGTGAATTTTATAAATGAAATCATTCCGGATACTGAATTTTTTTTGCAATTTTATTATCGATTTCTTCAAGGTAACCCAAAACTTATTTTTGCGGACAATTTATAACATCCTTTAAAAGGAAATGAAGACGTTCTAAACCTTCAAAAAAATCAAATTTCCAGTTTTCATCTTAAAAAATATAGATATAGGACTGATTCCAAAAAAGTATAACATGTATAGGTTTAAAGCTAAATACCTGAGTAAAAAATTGCTGTTTTATAATGTAAACAACAGCCGGTCCTCCCACTCGTTAAAAGTACACCCACAAACATTTGGTCCCAGAACCAGTTCGTTTTAAGATTAAAAACATATTTACAGAATTAACTGTAAAAAAATCATTTATTAAAATGTTTGCATGGCAATATCCTGAAACTCAAATGAAAGCTTCAATAACTGTGTGTAGAATTGAGTTCCTAAAACACATTTGTGAGAAAAAAAAGTGTGTGTGCTTATGAAAACACGATAGAAGTGATAACTTCAAATTTTGTAATGTTATTCAGGGATTAGTTAGGTGAATAAAAAACAAGAGGATATTAGTATTGCCCTATAAAATTATTTATTCATATGTCTGTACTCATAAAGTAATATTTTTGTGCGAAGTATACAACCATATTTGGGAATTAATTGTATTCTAAGCAGGAAACAATAGGTTTATGGTAGCTGAAATAACTCCTTTAGATTCAAAATGTTATTTAAATATCTATAAAAAAAACTCCGTCAAGCATTGTTCCGTACTTCCTCGTGCTTTATTTGGATCATTTGACATAATTAAATTGAGTTTTGATTTTAAAAAATCAACTAAACGTTTTGATTTGTCTTTTGAAAAATCTACTTTAAAATTCCTACTTAAAATCATAATAATTTGTTCAGAAGACCCGATCCGGCTTTTTGAATTTTGGTTGTCATTTAATAATATTCAATTCTATCCATGAATTAATTTAAACAAAGGTATAGTAAGACAGGTAATTGATTGGGAAGAGAGGAATCTAGGTCAAAACCTTTAAAAAGGGATTTAATCAGAATATTTATATCACATAATTTCTGGCTTATAATAGGTCTTTTGTCATTGTATGGCAGTTTTGTACAAATATATCCGGTGCTGCTGCAAGAAAGGTCTTCTTAATTACATCTTATTTTCTTGTATTTAAAAATATTTACTGTAACGTTTTCTTAATACCTGTATACTTAATTTTGTTATTTTGAATTTCGAATTTTCTTTTTAGAATCAAAGTATATTTAAGTAATGTAATTTATAGACCTATTTGTTCATTGTTGTTCCGATCCTCTTAAAAAAGTAGATTTTTATTCTTACTATCACTGCAATATTGCTAATGATAATTATACTATTTACTTAGTTCTGTAAAACTTTGTCCTTTTTCTACATTTTATGTTTAACTCTAGTGTAAGATTTCTCTTTCTCTCCAAGCCTATTTTTTAAAAATATTACGTTTCATTTTCATGCTTCAATTAGGATTAGAATTAATCCCGCCTTCATTTTAGTAGAAAGAGATGGTGCAGGGGGGGGATAAACAAAGCACGTTTTCGAGTGGCGAGTGGAAACATCCCTCCTTTCCTTTTAAGGGATGTGTATGTCCGACTGAAGGCAAAAAAAGCTGAATGAGCGTTACATTCCTGCGCGTGACGTTCAGTCAAGTTCACTCTCTAGAAAAACGCGCCAATAGAAGTTATCACTTCAAAAACTTTTCAGATTGGTGTGATGCATACTGTTATATGTTTTATGAAGGTGCATATGCAGGAACAAATGTATTGAGAGAACTAAAAATAAATCGAGGGATTAATACTTGTAAGTGCCTTCGATAGATTGACAAAGTTAGAATTTGTGAAGCCAAGATGACAGCACAAAAATCCAGAAAATAGATAAGAGCTGTTGAAAGCTAAAATAAGCAGCATGCTTTGAAGAATTCATGCAAGATAAAGACAGTGCTGGAATGTTTTAAATATCGAATTTTGTGTAGCTGTACTATTTTATTTAGTTTTTTTTTTCATTATACTCAATTTTTTTTTGTTCTGTTTTACGTACATTATCATATTTTAATGAAGCTTGTTAAAATATTTCGAATAATAATGATGCATTGAATGCTACTGATTTAATTCCTGAAATGTTAGTATTTTGATTTTTACAGCCTAATTTATAAAATAAAAACTACCATTTTTATCAAAATTTCAAAAAGACAAGATTCATTCTTTTTAAAAAATCTTAAGAAGTGAAATATATAAGAAAAGAGAAATACAACATTTAAATAACGGTACAAGTTTGTTACTAAAACAGCCTCTTTTGTGGTGTTATATGTTATAAAAGGAAAAATGAAGTACCTAATCTGCACTATATATATACGAAAGTTTCTTTTGATGTGTACTTTTTGAATCTTTATAACTCTAAAAATATTGCGTGTATTTGAAAACTTTGTATAATAATACACATTAAGAAATGTACACAGATTGTATGGTAGAAGTTTTTTTTTTATTTATAGTATCATTATGGTTTTAAAAATAATTTTATTTCGAAAAACAAAATTTTGCTTTCTTTTTGCATTATTGAAAACGTCTCGGTTCCCTTAAAGGAAGTTGAGTATAAGCCAATACCAATTAATGATTTAAGCTTCCAAAGCAAGATGCTAAGGTCTTACAATAAACTTGAAATGGCGAGCGTTTGATGAAAACAACAACATTAATTAATTAAGAATTTAAAAGTTGTAAAACTTGATACTTAATTATTTCTTCACTTTAATTATTTTTTTTTTCATAAAACGCACAAAATTGCGTTAATAAGTTATCAGAAAACGTCAGCTCTTTAGACAGAATAACGAAAGAAAAAAATCCTATCAAAGAAAATGTTTTCGAGAGACGCGAGTTTACAAAATATAAATTATTTTCTAATTAACTTGCTTGTATGATTTATTTTCTTAAAGGTTTAAATTATTTTACACATATTTTTAAGCGTTCCTTTTATACATTCCTTTCATCCTAATATTAATTTTCATGAATTAAATTTTAGTTAAAATCGCACAAAATTAAGAAATATTCCGGATGCAAAAGGAATCCATGAAACAATTTCGTGTAATATGAGGAGAAATATTTATATTGAATTACGTAAAGTTTGTCTATTATAGGTGTGACATTGGTTAAAGACATTGCAAAGTTATGAGATTCAATTGTATATTTTATTTTCTCATTTGCTTATAATAAATAATACCTTCTTAAATCTCAGAGATTTTTAAGAAATAAAGTTGAATATTATATTCGTAAATATCTTATTTTTTTTTTTTTAGTTTAAAAGAAAACTAGAGTTATTAATCCTATTAAATATGTTTTATTGATTAATTGAAGTTGATAAAAACGTTTAAAATACTAACATTATTAAATTTTGAGTTTATTTTATTAGTGATACACTTATATATGAATATGTTTAGGCTTCAAATGAAAATATAAAATGTAACTTTTCCACCTTCAATTAAAATGAATTAAATGTTAAAAAAATTGACCCTTGGAAAACAGTTACTTTGCTGTCTATTTCCTGTCACTGTTTCTGGTTGCTAGATTTTTATCGTAAACTTAGGAATGGTGCTGAAGTCATAACAGCATATCATCAGATAACATCTGATTGCAAGAAGTACCCAACAAATTATTTATATTTAAAATATGCGTTTTAAAATAACAACGCTGAGCTATTCGCTGAAGTAAGCTATAATATTAGCGTGGAAATGCATCATCCAGGACCGGTCTGAACTGGACAGCAATGGATAATAAATTCTGTTTATTCACAATTCCTACTTTAGCTCACACTCTCTATTTATTTATTTATCTTGGTGGAATTTTCAATCATAAATAAAATACATTTTAAAGCGCTCGATTGAGCTGAAGTTTTATATATTTGATTATTTTGGATGACAATACAATAATTTAATTAGTATCAATAAAAATTAATTGATTAAAACTAATTATTTAAAGAATTACAAATACAGTCATGCTGCCATTCTTTTTGGCGACTTAGCAAACCTTTTGGAGACTTGCGTCAAAACTTGAAAATATTTTTTTTCCTCACAATTTAAAGCATTCGCTTAAACTGAAATTTTATGAGCACGATTGTTTTAGTTGACTATACGAAACTGTAAAGATAATTTTATATCATATTTTATTTTATAACCTTTATTCGTTATTTATCATACATTTATCTGTTCTATTTTTTGTAAAAAAGAAACAAAAAGCGACTTTAAAGTAAAAATCAAAATAAATGTAATAAAAATAAAACAGTAAAACTGTCCTATATCAATCGAAATTCTTAAGTCCCCCACATGTAAAATACCTTTAGCATCATCGATATATTCTCAAAAGAAATTCAATTATAATTTATTAGAAATTCTATTATATTTTTAAACACTGAATCATATTGAATTTAATAACATAAATCAGTTTGCTATGAAATGTTTTACCTCATTTTAGCATCAAAGCGTTTAAATATTTCTGAAACCACTTAAAATTCACTACTCGGCCTAACTAATTGATTTAAAAGTCAAAAGTATTACTATGATTGATATGCTTTTAAATTTAATAAATGCGGCCTTTCATACTACCCTTATAATAACTGATCATGGTAAAATATGTAAATGAGAAGCCATCTGATACGAAATTTCGGAACTTTCTTCTCTTAGCTCAATAATTTAAGATGGAATTATTATGACAAGACCTCGTGATAAAGCCATCTGCTTAGTTATACTTAAAATCCAACTGTCAGTTGGATTCTGAATTTTCTATATTTTTCAGTATTTCATTGAGGGGCTGATTATCCTTTTAATTTGTGTATTCTTAAAGTTTGCTGCAAAATTTCATATAAACTATGAATTTTATTGTTACAACTAATTTTTTGTGTACGAAGCTTCGAAAAACATATATTACCTTAAGGTATCCGACTACCTTCGGAACCGTGATTTTGCAAAAGCGTGTAAATGGATAATATTTATGATATTTAGTGTCACTTAGATTAGAATACATGTATAAAATTGTTTTAAGGACATTATGACAAAAATATTTAAATACAATATTTTGGCAAAAATTCTTAAAATAACCTTTTTCCAAATGTTCTCCTTTTGTAAAAATGTTTCTATTGTATTAATATTTTGCCTGTATTCAGCTCAGACCTCTGTACAGAGGCTCAACTAGAATTTTTGAAATGCATAACTTGGAAGTCGGTTTATTCATGTTTTACGAAAGCAGAAGGGAGAAATTTTAAGAAAATGCGCCGCTAACGATTTTAAATGGTTGTAACTCTGAAAATAATTTAAATTTTTCAAACATCTTAGTTGAGCGTCTGTACAGAGGTCTGAGCTACATACAGGCAAAATATTAATACAATAGAAGCATTTTTTACAAAAGGAGAACATTTGGAAAAAAGGTTATTTTAAGTTAATTTTTTGCCAAAATATTGTATTTTAAATAACTTTGTTTTGTCATAATGTTCTTAAAACAATTTTATACATGTATTCTAATCTAAGTGACACAAAATATCATGAAAATTATACATTTATGCAATTTTTTTAAATCATGGTTTCGAACGTAGTCGGATACCTTAACAAGGGTGTTTATATGTGTGTGCTTCTGTCGGAGTGCATGTTTGTGTGTGCAAAGTATTTTACACATGGATTAACTACTAATTATGAAAGATTATTCCACATTCTTTTAAAAGCTCTAACACAATTAAACGCACAATTGTATCAAAATGTTAATAAGTTAATTAGAAAAATCATTAAAATATATTTCAAAGTGGTAACTTATGTCAACAATAATTATTTTTAACAGTTGATATATACCCTCTTATCCGGTCATTTCAAGGATAATCAATTTTAGATTATCTTAAAATGTAGTAAAACTTACGATCCATCTTTGAACAGTACGCATTTACGATCCAGAAATTGTTTCCAGAATTCAGAATCTTTTCTCTAGAAAGTAATCTTAACACTTAACTGTTAGCATCGTGAAAACAATCGATTTTGAGGAAAATAGTTTTAGAGGTATCCTTACAACAAGTGCATGAGATACCATTATAGTCGTGTGAAATAGTCCTATCAACTTTATTGGATTGCAGATAAGATAATATCATTCTTCATGTTTAATGTCAACTGTCAAGTCAGTTAATAATTTGCAGCACTTTGCAAGGGTACATTTCTGAAGCTTTCTAAATCCGAATATACTTTTTATCTGGAAGTTTTCATGTCACATTTTCTTTATTAATAAATTCAAGAAGACAGCATAATCAGAGATGGAGAGTGTGAATCCTTCAAATTTCGTAATATTGCACATAAGTAAATTGTAATAATGTTGAGCATATTTTAACGTAACTGAATATGGTAATGCAGCGTCTCTCAAATTGTGGGAGGCACCCCTCTAGGGGGGCGTGAGTATATCAAAAGGTCAAAAATAAAGAATTTAAAAAACTAAACTAAAATATGCAAACTAAAAAATACATTCGGACATAATAAAAATAAAATACACATTTACACTAATATAATATAAATGTATCAGTAATGTGGGAGTCATTAATGTATCAGTACTGAGATTAATTATCAATGTATTTGGTAATTAATGTCATAATACTAAGTGAAGAACAATTGTAATAATTACTAGTGATTCATGCAGACTTGTCATGTACAAATTTTAATACTTATATTGATAATTTGTACGGTTTATGATTAAAAAATCGTATTGTTAGTCAAATAGTTAGTTGCATAAATTATTTAGTTGGTTTGACAACTAAATAAATGATTATCATTAAAAATTGAATTTTTATAGCCATATTGAAAAAATATACTACCATATTTAAACTACATGGAATTGAAAAAAAAATAATACAATTTTATAGTAATTGCACTCAATTTATGAAATCATTATCAAATCAAAGAATTAATTTCAATTAAATAAGTCAAGTAGGACATATGACTTGTATAAAAAACTTTGCTTTTCCAACTTTCGTGACACATTTAAAAAACACTATAAGCAAATCAAACATTAATGGACTAATTTACAAAATAATAAACTTAAATTATATTTGATTGAAAATGTTATTTAAATAATTTTTTTACTAAAAATATCCCAAAACTAAAAGAAATAATGTTCAGATTGCCACACTCATGGCCTATTACAAATCTATGTCTATTAAATTCTAAATTTTTCCACTTTTCTTGAGATAAGGAAAATATTTATTGAAGAAACAATATTTTTTTTAAAACCTAGCAATATGCTGTTATTAATTGATTTATTTGATATGTTAATTATTCAATATTAATAATATTCTACTTATATAAACCAAAAAATGTAATTATGTTCTGAAGATCTAAACTTGTTTCACTTTAGAAAACATTCGATTCTTATAAATAATCATCGTGTTTTAAACGTGATCTGATTCAATCTAAATAATGAAAGTAATGAAAAATACTGAGATACATTTAAGTATTTATACCAGTGTAATAGTAAATTCATTGCTAATGTAATGAAATAAAAAGATATTTCTACTCCTCTCCATAATTTTAATACAAGTATTACAACTATTTTATTCTATATACTTCCCCAAATTCATCCTCATCCAACATTACGATCACGTTTGCAATTAACTGCCTCTTGTGATTTTAATCTCCGGGGTGTGATAACGATATTTAATAGCCTAGGAGCTCATTCAACTCGGTGGGTTATAGTTCGTCTTTGGGGAAATACATAGGTTTATAGGGATCATTTCCTCATGGCTTATAGAGATTCAATGAATGCCACGAGTAGCATATTTTGTGTGTATTTTAATGCAATTATCAGATCCATTAACTTTCTACGACGACTTTGAATTATTACTTTTAAAATTATTTTACGATTGGTGTTTTTCTTTATTTGTCTTTAATAACCCTTTCGCTAAAACTGAATTTTAAAATGCGCTAGCATTTTCTGATGTCATTTTTTAAAAGAATCTATGTTTCAGAAAGAAATGTATTCGTTTAATGCATCTCATTTTTAAAACTCAACTTTTTAAATTTATAATTAGGGTTTTTTTCAAGAAATTATAGTAAATGGTTATATTATTTCTTAAAGGCCCAGTGGTCGAGTGGCAGCCTATCACTTTCACACCACAGGTACAAGTTCTGTTCCTGGGCTGGACAAGGTTAACTCAGCATTTCATGCCTACTGCAGTGAGTCGATAAATGAGTACCAAGCTTGCTTGGGGACCTAAACACTGGGGCTCTGGCTTCAGCCTGACCACCTGATCGGGACATCTGCTCATGCACCTCAGCGCCCAATAGTCACGTATACTGGTATGGGCACAGAAGACCAGGCCCTCATGGGTTGTTGCCCCGCTGAGTTTGAGTTTATATTGTTTCTTAACAAATACATTATTTTCAAGAAAATTTTTTAAATTTTTGAGTTGAGTTGAGTTTCTTCAACTCAAATGAGGTATTTTCAATCATATTGGAGTTCAGGGAACATATTGGACAGAAAAAGAGAGTGCCTGTATGAATGGCAACACGTCAAACCAATATCCATATAACGAGATGCATCACCAAAAGCAGAAAGCAGAAGAACGAAAATTTTGAAAAAAATTAAAGGTGTTGAACACTGAATGAGTCATTCAAGTGCTTGATGTTCAAAAGTCCCAACTGGCATCACGTGTAGGGTGGTACGGTCATTCACTAGGATACTGACATAGCATTGCACTATAGCAGTTATCTTCAAAATTTTTGACTCATGGAACCTCTAGAACTATAAGGTGTTTTCGTGGAACCCTTCCCCCACACACACACATTTAGAAGAATATAACTTCAAATAATATTTAAAGTAGATCAACACGTTATAGGTACTTTATAAAAAGGTAATTATAAAAAAAGTTTTTCATTTCATATTAACAAAAATTAATCTGATTTTAATATAAATTACTTATTAATAATATTAGTGTTTTGATCCAAGTCTTATATTTAGTAACTAGGATGTATGCTTGTATTTTGTATCTCAGGTCTACTGAAGCTATCTGTAGTCGCATTTCATATTCTGCATTTAATTTGTTTTTTGCAATATTTAATTTTTATAGTCACTCGTATTGACTCGTATTGTATATTTTTCACTTAAATACATTGTTCTGAATGACATTAAAAATCTCATATATTTTGTATTAATTTGCATCCTAAAATTTATAAGCTGTTCTCGCTGAAGTTTAGATTTTAACGTCGAATCTGTAAATATGTCAATAAGTTGCTCCCTCACCTTCATAATAGGTGTTTTACCTCGAACGAATGAAAAAAGGAACATTTTCCATTATAAAAATATTAAGTTTTGCAAAACATTGTACTAACAAGTATGAAATTATTTCAGGGAAACAGCAGTTGTAAATCATAAAATAATCACAATCTAACAGATGGTATACATAAAGAAAAATGTTTTAATATATCCCTTTATTATTACAATTAAAGTTTAAAAGTATTTCAAAATAGAGTTATGTTATGTGTAAATAAAATGTTCAGTTTTATTGACTGAGATGAGTTTTAGAGATAGTTGCGGTTATACAAACTTCATAGAGAACATGAATAATCCATTTTGCATACTTATCTGTAATTTTCTTTTTGAATTTTTGTGTCTCATAGAACCCCAGAGTTCCATGGAACACAGTTTGAAGACCACTCCACTATAGGAACCATATCAGTAAATTTCATGGATATTTGAGACTTATGCGTTCCCTTACTCTTACACCAAATCAGTGGCGTCTACAATTAGAAGAAATATTGAATCTCTTCTCAACCTAGAAGAGCAATCATGCCTACCGTTCTTACTCCAATCTCAATATTGTCAACACCATTTCAAATATACGCTATACTTCATTGTTTGTGGTGGGATACAGGCAATCATCTGAAAACAATTTCCGCCATAATTAAGTACACATGGAAACACGACCTTTACATGACCTTTGATCAGTTGTGCTATCATAAGTTTATCCTCACAATTAGGATAATACATTGCCGTCCGTGTAGTATTATAAGGACGATGGATTAACTTCCCTCACATTTCACTTATTTCGAATGATGTCCAAACTCAAGAAGTAATATTTTGAGAATTTTTTACATTATCTAGTTATCTCTATTCCAGATTTTCGTAAATCTTTTCACGAGTAAAGCCCTCTAATTGACATACGTTGTACTCTATTAAAATATTTCGTAACCTCCAAATTTAGTCAATCATATTCAATCAACCATCGCTATCTGAACGTGCATTAACTTTCGATTCCTTTTCAGCATGTTTACATGAAACACAGCAGCACAAAAGAAATACATGAGCATTATGTTTTCTAAATTATTAAGCAATTATTTTAATTTGTTCCTGTTGATTACATTGTACTTGTCACTTACTTTAGAATAAGCTATCTGAATTATTTTTTACTTCAACAACTTTTCAAACGGGTTTTAGAGCTAGGAAAGATATATGTTTTTCATTAAAGCTTATATCACTTCATTTTTAAAAAATGTGTAAGCTTTCCATCGATGTTCTAGACTAGAAGAAAAAAACGAACAAAACCAGCATCAATGTTTTTTTTTCTCATGTAAACTTGTTTCCACAATTTAACAGTCCATTCCACCCTTGCCGTAGTAATTTTTCGGTAGAAGAATTTCAAGTTCTTGAAATCGTTCTAGACACTAAATAACTAATGGAACAAGACCATACTTAAAACCGTTTTTATTTTTACAACTTGATGGGAACGAAATTGACAGTCTTCGAATTTATATATCAAAAGTTATTTTCTAGTATTTTCGCAATGAATAAAATTGTTCCATATCACAACACGAAAAAAAATAGAGGAAATTAATTAAGATTTAAAAACGAATATTGTCTTACAGAAAATTCCTAAAAGGCAACTTAACGACAATATTTTTCTAAACAAGTAATATAAAAAAATAGTTTTTAAGTCAATTCCTACTTAGATCAACAACGAAAAATTTTATTTTAGCTACTTTTTATTAAATAGTTACAATTAATATAAATATGTATATACATAGGACAGAATCAAAACATTGTGGTAATTAGTTTTTATTTATCATTAAAGTATCATATTGTCCTTTTAATTTCAGTCCAACTGATTGCTTTAACACGTGAGAAAAAAGCCTTTTCAAGTTTTGACACAAGTAGCTAAAATGGTCGCTAAGTCGCCAACGTGGCTGTATTTGTAATTCTTTAAATAATTAGTTTTAATCAATTAATTTTTATTTATTATAATTAAATTATTGTATTGTCATCCAAAATGATCCTGTATATAAAATTTCAGCTCAATTCAGCGCTTTAAAATGTATTTTATTGACGATTGAAAATTCCATCAGGATAAATAAATAAATACACAAATATATAAATAAATAAATATATAGAAAGTGCGAGCTAATAGTAGGAATTGAAAAAGATCGGCATTTAAAAGATTTTTTTTTATTAAAAAATAATGTGTGCTAAGTAAAACTTTTTTTTAAAAAAAAGGATCAGGTTTCCTTCAGAAAACATTTTATCTAATTAGCTTCGAGTTCAGATTTCTCTAAATGAATAAATGTTTATTAATGTACACTATAAAGCAACGCGAAAATTATAGGTGTATGACCTCTTAATTTTGAATCACGGTTACCTGAGTTGGCATCCCCAATTCTAATTTTCACCCACGCAAACGGTAGAGCTTTAAGCCATGACACATTTAATCACATCTAACGTGCATCAGGAGGGCTTCAGGGGCACTAGGGCTCGAACTCATGACAATAATCACTAGGTTATCGCAGCCACTTGATTCTGCTAAAGACATGTCATATGGAATAGTAGAAATTTCTGAATGAATGCCAGTCATTAAAAGAAAATCCGTCTTCGAATCTTTGAACTGTGTGCATATTAACTTAACAGGCTGGGTATAGTTCTTGTCAGTAGACACATATTTTATATTACGGAGATTTATTGTCGATAGGCTTCGGGATTCTCAAATAAATATAAATTTTACACGTAAAATTATAAGCAAATGATACTCAGAACTTCCAGAAAGCAGGTTCGCTTTAAAGTTTGCTTCCATTCTTTTCCTTTTATTACAAAACTTTCAATTTTTTTTTTCCAAAACACTATCAAATTAACAAATATGGGAAACAACACATATTTCCATTATTCTTATGATTTGTACATTTATACATACCTTTTGTCGTATGCTACATATGATTTTTAAGGTATCCGACAACGTTCGGAACCGTGATTTTAAAAAATCGCATAAATGGATAATTTTCATGATATTTAGTGTCATTTTGATTAGAATACATGTATAAAATTATTTTAAGGACATTTTGACAAAAAAAAATTATTTAAATACATGATTTCAGCAAAAAATTACCTTAGAATAACCTTTTATCAAAATGTTCTCCTTTTGTGAAAAATGCTTCTATTATAATAATATTTTGCTGTATATAGCTCAGACTTCTGTACAGAGGCTCAACTATGAATTTTGAAAAATTCACATTATTTTCAGAGTTACAACCAATTGAAATAATTATCGGGTTTTTCTTAAAATTTCTCCCCTCTATTGTCGTAAAACATGGATATACTATGCAATGGAAATCTCGAAATTTTAAGTATATAATGCTATTCCTAACTTTTATATATCTTATTAACTTTGAAAGATATAATAGTGTATACCCTTACTGAGCGATTTACGGATCAAAAGATTTACTTTCACTGTATGTCTTAATGGTAAGGTATTCTTAAATTATAAACAAAAGCCTAAAATAAATCTTTTATGCATGGTGCCAGGATGGCGAAAAAAATTTGTTATCTCGGTTTTCATATACACTCTTCTATGATTAATATAATTTACTATTTTTTTTCATATCATTGAGATATTCTATTTTAGAAGTAAATTCATTCATATAAGAGAATCTCTTTGAATATTCTTATACAAATTTGTCTGAATGATATTTAATCATATCTCAAAGTTTTCAGAAATATTCTTAGATATTTGCGTATGATTTCTTGTATCGTTCATTATAAACTGAAAACAAAGTAAAATTTATGACAAAAACAATTTTATAAGCATAAATTCCTTTGTTATATTTCCACTTGTTAATATTCTCAAAGATTAAATAATTCAGGCTATTTATTTCTTAAAACCAACGGAAAATATTCTTTTACAGATTTCTGAATTTCATCTTCGGAGTGAAAACATCATCTGTATGAGATTCATTTTAGGCTTAAAGGAAAGAAGGAAAAAAAAGTTACGTGTTGCAAGATCAGGAGAACAGGGTAGATATTCTACCAAAAGCTGATGAGTCTAGCTCAAGAATTTCCTCTATGTAAATGTTTCTGAATGAGAAATTCCTTTGAGACGTTAACACAGAAAGACTTTTTCAACTCTCACTCCAATAATTTCCGGAATACACTAAGAGGTGTATCAGTTAGCTGTAATTTTCTTCTCAACCTCTCTCTCTCTATCTTACGAATTTCACTATTTGTAGTTTTCTGAAGAAGCCAAAATGCTTTCTTATGCTCTGTTTTTTCCTTGTTGGTGATAAAATACTACTTCAAACACCTGCACTTTACTTTCTTGGAGTGTTTAAATGTCAAAAGCAATATGAATATTTCCACATGTGTACCAAATATGATTTAAAAATAATTTCGATTAAAGGTCTCTGTACTGATTTTGAAAGGTTCCTCTTCAGGAGTTCTGTGAAATTATGAAGGACTGAACATGGCTAATTTCTTTCATGAATAATTTTATGTATAGCGATGGATCTTATTTGAAGTATTTCTAGTAGCAAGTGGTAGTTGCATTGAACCCTTTAACTGTCAAGTTATTTTGATGATTTGGGTACACAAATTGTCAAATCTTTTTGAACCAAAGAACTTCTAACCTCTAACCTTTGAAGTCTTCAGTAAAGTGCTGCCATCTATTGAATTGAGTGCACATTAACTTTTCCCTAGAATCAGTCGGGTTTGACAAAGAAATGAAGCCGAAATAAACGTCTCCCGATATATATTCGGGTAAAACAATACGATGCACTCAAAAAAATTACCCCGAGTAACACTCGGGGGGGATTTTTCGATGTTAACATTTTTCTTACGGTTGATTTAGTTTTGGGACTGTAGGTAAAGTGTTTTCTTCTGTGTTATATGGTTGTTTTTTTTCAACTGAAAAGAAATATGTCATCTACAAAATTCTGCAAGCTATCTGTGTACAGGAGCATAAGTTCGGGCTTCATTTGAACGCATTGAGCCTCTTTGAAATTGTTTAAAATAAAAGCGCTGAGCTTGTCAATTCCTTTTTCTTTTCTTTCAAAAAGGTGTCTTACCATAACTGAATTACAACCACTCTATAAATTATTATTCACTAGAATTGATATTAATATATTCGATTGTGTGTGTGTGTGTGATGATTCGTTTGTTTCTTGTTGTCCACTCTTATCTTGAAAATTTCATCGTTTCATGTGAGAGGCGCAACAACCTTTATGTTTTCTTATCGTTAAAAAAGGTTAAATAATTTTATTGGCTGATATATCATGATAGTTATTTGTAAAAATGCAAGCCTTTTGATTGGCAATGATCAAAGTCAATAGTCACGTGCCCTTATCCTAATAGATGTTAAGGGTGATCTTCGCTCACCGTTTGTGGAAAATTAATATGTAGATCAGTGTTTCTCAAACTGTGGGCGCCCCTAAGGGGGCATGATAAGTCTAAGAGGGGGGCGCGAGCATTTTGAAAAGGCGAAAACAAAACGTTATTGAAAATTTATTAATTTACTGAAAGTAAATAAACAAAATACTTTCCGATATAATAAAATATAAAATTCACATTTACACTGATGTAATACACTTATAAATGTATCAGTATTGTACAATATGTATATTTTATTATTAATTTAACAATACAAAGTTAAGAGCAAGTTTAATAATTATCAGTGACCCCTAGGGCTTGTATTAACAGTAAGTTTTTGTACGGTTAATAATTAATTCTTAACTGCCGATCAAAAGTTAAGCGATTCTCTCCCCAATGCCACCGTTTTCCACGTAGGCGAACGTTTTTTTTTTTTGAGGGGGTGTTTTTGAGAGAAATGGTCTGAAATAAAAATAAATCCTTCGCAAATACTGTCAAGGTCTTTTTATTGCATTCCAAAGCCTTCTTAATAATTTTATGGATAGCACTACATAAAATATTGCATTTCGGAAAGACGTATATATACGTCAAGAAAATTAATGCTTTGGCTGAGCGAGACATTTATATACGCCAGTGGCACATAAGAGGTTAAAGTTATATTGTTGTTTTAATGTCAAAGTATAGTATTATTGAATTCAATACATTGTTATTGTATAGAGGGGGGGGGCGATGAAAATGATAATTGAATAGTGGGTCGCGTATATTGAAAGTTTGAGGAGCACTGATGTAGATCAATACTGGAGCTGAGTTTGGTAGAAATAACTACATTAGGGCCTTTCTGGATGCTCTAATGTAGGTAAAGAGGTAAAAGAGGCTCATACCTCATTTACATATTTAGTGTAATGTATTTTAACCTTTCATCAATAGTGAGTAAATATATACTTGGCGCGTAAGGGGTATGCATGAATCGTAAAGTTTAAAAATCATCTTAACGATAACGCTATAAAAGGACCACAGAAAGTACGGTGTCAGTAAAATTGTTGAAGCTTACGATAAGAGAGGACTAGAGAATAAATTTAAAGGAGAAACCCTACATTAAAATATAACTTGATCTCTCAAACTCCTCACATGTTCTAATAATTAGGATTATGACTCACCAGACCAAAGTCACTCTGTATGGGCTTTAAGCTCATTCTCGTCACTTAACTGTCAAAAACTGCAAGGCCAATGACATTGTCTTTGAGAGATTTTAGATTGGCACTGATTCAAATAAAATTAACTAAAGCATGTTTTGACACCTTAGATTAAAAATATGCTAACAATTTTTAAACCTATTTCACACAAAAGATGATCCATTAGAAAACAGTGTATTCGATATTGATTAAAAATTACTATCGCTGTAAAATTTTGTATCAAAACAATCACGTAACAGTGATCATCCGTAGAGTTTTAATTATACATCTATTTGAGAGAAATAATTATTGTCTGTGTCACATGTAAATCAAAAAATTAACAAGATCTTTTCTTAAATAATTCTAATCAAGTAGCTATCATTTTTAGGTAAATACGGGATTTATGAGCTCTACATACCCAAATAATCTCTTTATTTCAATGGGATTTGCTATCTTAAGACAACATGGGCCAAGTGATTGTTATTTTTGATTCATCTCTTTGACACTTTTATTACCTTTTCACATTTTTGAGTTTTTAAAAATTTAGACTATGCCTTAAATATACCATCAATAACGAGTATTTATAGTTAGTTTGATACTGTATTCCTTGAAATTCTTCAGGTCTTACACGCTCTTCATTGTATAAATTTAAAAACAAAATACAAAAGCAACAGTTTGCAAATAATTCTACAAAGTCCAAGACTAAATTTGAACTAAAAACTATACCTTTTCACAAGCATTATGTTTAAGCAACACAAAATTAATAGTAAAATGTTTTTAAATAACACAAGAAATGTCCCACACATGACGTCGCATACGTACTATACGATTCGTATAAATATATTATTATCATTATAAACATAAAATGATTAATGAGAAAAAATACGGGTAAAGTTAATTCACCAAAAGAGATTGTTTTTGATAGACCATGTAACCAAAATAACCAACCAAACAATCGTAGTTAATCTAAAATTGAAACTTTTACAATAATTATTTACTACCAAAACAATAGTGTAGTTGTGTAGTTGTGAAATAAGTGTAGTGAATATAAAAATAGTGTAGTTGAATATAAAAAAATTAATAAAGTATTTACTGCCCCCATAATTTTAAAAAAGCACTTTTTGAAATGTATCAATAGAGTAGCGATTCTCGTTGTTTAAATTTACGAGATGCGTCTTTCAAATGTGTCTTTAGTAATAAACAACTTTTTTTGTATCATTTCGTGTACCTAAGCACATTAAGAGATGGCACCAAAAAAAGAAGAGAAAGTAACTTCAATACTTTATACGAAAAAACTCCCTTCTTGCTTCATTCATTAAGTCGTATGTTCGACAAGAGACAAGAAAACCGACCGTAAATTAAGAGAATGAACATTCTTTAACGTTAGCTACTTAAATAAGAACAGACAAAGCAAAATAAAACAAAAACTGCGTTGAATCACCATTTCTAAAACAAGGAGGCAATGATGTAACAAAAAATAACCGTTCTGAAAAATTCTTCCATTAGTTGAACTGCAGAACATTTCATCGCTGCAATTAAGAATGCTTTTCTCAATGCTGGACTCTCTCTTAAACCTGCCTCTTCTCTCAAGGCGTTTATAACAATAAGCAATTTTGATATACATTTACCAGATTAAGAGAGAGATTAATGTTTATCGATAAAATTACTAATTTCTCTAAACAAAATAGATAATTTTCCTTTTTGGCGAAGTAAGACCTGTGGCATAAAGTGCTGTTATTTAGTAAAATTTCCTTTCAAAATGATTTCTGGAAGTTTATATTTGAAACTATATGAACTTATTTAAGCTATAATTAAGTAAAATAAAGAGACACGGAATTCTTAAAATATATTCTCATATTTTAGTCTTTTTTTCTGCGTTTTTGCAAGAAGAGAAGTATAGTTTTTACGACCAATTTTTGATCTGCTACAAAACTAAATATTTAAAAGTTTTTTTTTTATTTGAGACATACTAATAAAGTTTAAAATTTGAAACAGAGGCCTTATCACAACACTGAAAACACTAATATTAATACAATACTGCGGAATATTGCTTTCACTTTCAACGTTACTGCAATTAAAATAAAATTAAAGAAGTCTTGAGATTTAAGTATTAAAATTATTAAAACTATTTCAATGAAAAATCTAATTGTTCATTATGTTTGACTAATTGTACTTTTGAATGTGGTTCCTTATTAACCTTTTATCTACCAACGGTACTTATAAGTACCACTCACTTTTAAATTACATAGAATAACCTTTTTTACGAATACTCTGACGATACTTAACAGGGACATTCTTTTAAATCCACTCTTCCAAGATATAATATATGGCAGCACGGGTTCTATGAGGAGTATTTTAGCGAAAAAAGTTAATAGTTTTATAGCAGAAGTTGCGTTTTCAGCTGACATTTTGATCGGATTGCTATGATTGTCTTTTTTTTTTTTTGTATGTAATGAAGACCTTATAAAATTTTTGACTATTTATTTTAAGTGAACAATGTATATAATTAATTTTATAGTTGAATAACCTTGTGGTACTCATAAGTACTGATATCACACTGGTTATTAGAGCAAGAACTCAAGGTACAGTAGTTGATGTTAAGAAAATACTGCATCTTTTACTCCAGGATGCAGTTTTAAAAAACATTCAAGCGAAACCTCACTTGAAATGCATAACGTGTATTGAATTTTTGTGTATTAATGAAATCGAAAACTGTTTCTATGAATATCATCAAATTAAATGTATGTGTAAAAGCTGTTTTTATGAGTAAAAAAAAAGAAAATAAATTTTAAAAATTTAATAATGTTTAAAAATAAATATTTTGTGCAGTGGAATATGAGTGCTATCTAGTTATTTAGCATTTTTAAGGGCTAAAATTGTGTTAAGAAATCATTCGGTCTTTTCGTATTGAAAATATTTGAGACTTTGTGGACTGACGGTACTTTAAAGTACCAATTTAATTAATTCACTCTAACGGATTAAATTTTGCTAAAGTTGAGTATTTTATTTATGTATATCCCTTAATTTTCAATGTACGGATTATACATAAAATTAGAAATATTTTATAATTATGAATTATAATTTTTTTTTATTATTATGATTATAAAAAAAGTATTGCATGAAAAAAAAATTGCAGTGGGTAAAGCGTTAAATAATTAAAACATCGCTTGAATTCCTTAAATCTTATGTTCCCTTAAAAAAGCAATTTTTTTTGGTGTGAAACAATAGGGAGATGTGAAGTGAAATTGTGTTGTGGATATTAGATAGAAGCATATATCCGAGTAATATATAATATTAATTTTTTTAAAATTTAATAATGAGTTTTTGTTTCCAAAAACTTATAGGATTTCATATCATATTCCATATAATCAGGTAGTAAATACAGTTTACAATGCATATTTATATTAAAAAATAAAAAAAAAATTTATATACTTTTTTCTAAAAAAATGCAGCTAATTTTTAAACATAAATATATTAAATAGTAGAGAGAATTTACAATAGTGCCAGCAAACTAAAAATAATTCTTTTCAGTTTTTCTTCCTCTTCCTTAAAATTTGTGGATTTATTGAATTTATAATAACAAATATTAAATTTCTACAGAATATTTAGTGTTGAATTAGATTTACTCGTTTCTTTTAACGTATCTAAAGTAAAATAATATTTAATGAAACAGGTGCGGAGCATTATTTTTAACAAATTTCAAGT
Source organism: Trichonephila inaurata madagascariensis (assembly GCA_019973955.1). Lineage (NCBI taxonomy): Eukaryota > Metazoa > Arthropoda > Arachnida > Araneae > Nephilidae > Trichonephila > Trichonephila inaurata. The sequence continues at coordinate 21,289 of BMAV01001953.1, read as the reverse complement.
ATAATTTTATATTATCAGATTATATAATAAATCTGTCATATATTTAATGTGCTTTTTGATATAACTTTGAATTTTTCTTTTTTCTTATTCTCTGGAGTTCAAATATTAAGGAAGCTTATGTAATCAATCGAATTTCCCAAAAGTAAAGAACGCTAGCTTAAGTTAAAGCTTCTAAAAAAGTTGCACAGTTCACACATATGCCTCAGTAACTTTATTTTATTAAATATGTTGTTTTTTCTATAAATTTTAATGAAGAAACCAAATGTCTATTTGTTAAAATTAATACCATCAAAGTTTGGATCACGGTTTGAAATGGAAAATAGTTAAAAGTTCGCGGCAAAGATTGAACTACAGATTTTAGGTAATTTATTTATTGGGTAAATCCTTTCAAGAGCAACCATGACCAATAAAGATTTATATATATTTCAATTCTGCCACAGTACCTCGTATATTTCGCGAACTTTAAGAGGCCGCTAGGAAACTAAGTTTCACGGAATTCTGAGTCCAATTATATATAATATCCTAACCCCAGAACCATTCAGTTCCTAAATGAGTGAGTGAATATAAACGTAGCACTATTCAGCTACATGAGGGCTTTTGGCGACAGACCTCGTAATTTTTTAGCGGGATCAATTGACGCCGGTTTCAGTTACTGAATACAATATAGATTTGCGAATAGAATCTACCGACACATACATTTACCTACCCTTAATCGTTCGTTTAAATGATTTTTACTGCAAATTTCCAGTAGCCCATGCTCACAATTATAATCTTCGCATTCCTTCAAATGACAATGCTAATAATCAATCAATCCAGCGATCTATGGAAAGGATTAAAATAACCGTGCATCACTCCCGTTCTTTTGTTACATACCCCATATTTGGAGAATATCAATCAACAGAATACTTGGCGATCTAGATCTAATCCCAATCTGAGCTATGTATCAGATCCCTTTGATTTGTCTCACAGATGTAAAGGTACGGTTCCAAAAATGGATGTATTTATTTATAACGCCTCTTATGCTCCCGCAAAGTCCCTTAAGGGTCGAATTTTGAAAAACTCTTTTTGTTGCGCACCTTTGCTCCATGAAAAGAACGTTCCTACTAAATTTAAAGTCTGTAGGTCGAATAGGTCAATTACTGGAATATTTATCTAAAACACCCCTAAGCCCCCACAACGACCCTTAGGGGTAGTTTTAGCAAAACCCTTATTGTAAATGACTTAATAGTCCAAAAATGGGTATATTTATCTATAATGCCCCTGGAAATTCCCCTTGGGGATCAATTTTCACACAAAACCCGTTCATAGCAGATCTTAACTGCATGACATGAACATGCCTACCAAATTTCAAGTCTGTAGGTCTAAAAATTCAAAAACGTCAATATATTTATTCCAACACCCCTTAACTTTTTGCACGCCTCTTATAGTTCGATTTTCACAAAATCCCTTTATGTAGCAGATCTTTACTTGATCAAAAGAGCTTGTCTTCTAAGTTTCAAGAGTCACTAGTTCTCATAATTCAAGCAATATATATATATATATATATTTATCTATCATGCCCCTCAGCCCTCGCAACCTCCCTTGAGAATCGATTTTCCCAAAACTCTTTTAAAATGGAAAGGAACACGGCATACCTTTCCTATACAGAGACTATATATCTGATGTTTAAAAATTGTTTCGAAAGCGTTTGGTCTCAAAAAAAATGCTTATAGGTCATGGTCGTGAGCTCGAGACCGTCATTGTTTCTGTAGAGTTTTTTGATCGAGTCCTGATGATAATTAATACGCATCCTGTAAAGTGACTGATACAAAACAAATCTGCCAATTATTAAAATCCTTACGGTAGCATCATGTACCACCTCAGGTGTTGTCTTTGTTATTTGACGGTGGTTCCAAAAAATAAAGCTCATTTCAAATAATCTGCGTGATGTTTCTTGTGTGAAAGTAAGAGATAAATCAGCACAAAAATCTACAGTTTCTATGACCTCGTTCCTTACAAGGGAATTGTTCGTTTAATTGCAGAGCTGGTTTCCACACAAAAAATTTATAAGTCCAATATTTTTTAAAAACAAACTAAATACTTCCTTTAGGGAAGTAATGCTATTCACTTAACTCATTTTTGCAGTCCCATACGAATGAATTCCCCAGTTCCGGATTGAAAAATCAAATGAAAGAAACCCAATGATTAAGAAACTGACTATGACTGAACAACGAAAGAGTGACGTATTCTAATTAAAATTTCAAAAAAAATCAGCTTCAATTTCACTAAACATTCTAACTTCCTAATCTTTTTTTTTCCAAGAAAAAGCACCCACACACGTATAACCTGTCCTAGAATGGTAATCTTCAGCGACACATGTCATAGTAAAAAAAATTAATTAAAATGATAGAGTTGTATTTTAGTGAGAAAAGTTTTAAAATAATTTAAAAAATATATTTATTAAAAAGGGAAATGTTTCTCCATTTTAAGTATTTCAACGTTGCAAAACTTTAAAAAACATGTTCTTTAATCAAGCATTTTAAACAAAATATAATAAAACAATTAAATTATAACTGATTATACAAGCTTAAAAGTAGTACTAGCATGCAATTGAGGAATTACAAATTACTGAATATAGTGTATTCGTTTTGAAATTCATTAATTAATGTTGCGTATTGCGCATTAATCTAAAAATATTTTTCTTTATTAAGCTAATATTCTAAAATTTAAAGAATTATTTTTCAACATTACTTCAACATAGTAGGACGATTGTTTTTTCATTGATTTGAATTTTATGCGTTGTTCTTTTTATGTACGTTAAATTAAATATGAATTATAATCAATATTTTGAAATGCAATAGCTATTAATTTTGTTCTTTAATTGATTAAGAATTGATTGAATTTCAGGAAAGTCATTCAATGGATGAGAAAAAGGCTTGAGAAAGATTTTAGAGAAATCTTTAGAAGTATTTTGAAACATAATTTTAATATTTCTCGATTACTCTTCCCCAGTTTTTTTCCAAATTGTCTAAAAGTAATTCCTGTTACTGCTCCAAATTATTTCATAAGAAAGATTCCAAGTGCATTTTCAAAATGTACAAGATGCTATGTTTGTCAACATTCAATAAACTCTCCCATGTATACTTTATAGATTTAATTATTAACTAACTACCAACAGCTGAAAACTTTTAGTGGAATGTAATTATTTTATGTTAATTGGCAAAAAGATAATTTGTTCATAAAATATTTGCTGGACCATGTAATTTTAAGAAACATTAGGTTAGTTCTCAGCGGTTTTTTTAAACTTTCAATCGTCGAGGGCCCCCTTTGTGCATAAACTTGACATCGAAGCGCCCCCAAATTTTGAACACCCCTTCTTGACTCTCAATATATGGCTTAGTGATTTAAGGATTCCTCAATAGTCTAAGATTGCCTCTGCTATTTATAGACTTTTTTAGCATTTTTTTTTTATTTTCCTTTTAAGAAAACAGTGAACATCTAATTATATATGTATATAAAAGTATTATACAATACTAGTTCCAGATAAATAAATAATGCAGGAGGAATTCCATTAGGAAAACAAGATGAATGCAATCATTATCATAGTAGCGTCCTATGTGCACTCAGTTCTTAATTTTTTGCACGCGTATTTCTACAATATATTTTGTTGAAAATATTACGTTTTGTTAATGGCTATGCAGTTGCAAACAATAAAAATACTGAATATTCTTCGTCGAAATAAGTGTTCTATAAGTACTTTTATCAGGAACAATTTAGTGATCTAGTCTAAAATAGCACATCCTTCAATTATTCCACGACGTGTCTGTAAAAGATAAAAATCTACAGATTCGGTGAAAGACCTTCGTGAACCCTCTTCGAAAGATGCTGTGGACCCCAGGGATTCCGTGTGCACAGTTTAAGAACCTCTGAGATAGTTTATTCTGAGTTCCACAACACTCAACAGTTTTTGTACCTGAGCATGATTAATCATAATAAATATATATTACATAAATAATCATTTTTTTCTCCTTATTTATTTATTTTCCCCAGAAAGTTGGATCCTCATTTGTCTTCTAATATTTAAAAAGAATTTTTACTAGACATATGTTTTGAGTTAAAACATAAACAATATGATAAAAAAAGTGTTCCTGTATACCCTTAAAGATTTTTTATAGCAATGGGTGATATATCCTTCATTTGCCAAATTGTCCCGATAAACAATTGATAAGAATAACAGAAAATTAGGGCACCGATGGGATTTGTTAAAAAAAAAAAAACCTTGAACATTTCTGCCACGTTTGATTCAATAGATTTCGTTTGTTGTAAGAATGCAATTGCACGCATGCTCAGAAGGACAAGGCAAAGCTGCTGGCTGCAAAAATCTCAGAGGAAAGGCGTTGCTCATTGTACAGGTAATGCCGAATGAGAGGTGAAAAAATGGAATCCAAATTCATCCCTAACCATGATGCAGGGTGCAATGCAAGACTAGACATTAGAATCTAATTCAATGATTGCGGGGTTACAGGCATAAACGGGACTCGTTTGTATTATAAAAGCAATTTTGTGCCTTTCCCTTGACTATGTAGGCCGTTCAATGCAGTTTTAAAAATGTATTCAACTGTGGATTTCTGACAAAAGTAATCACAACAATGGCTATATTGAAGATATTTCAATATGTTGCAAGTGACTTTGAATTATATGTACAGACACTGATTACAAACAGACCATTGTTTTGATTTGGTTCCTGGTGTGACAGAGTAATTCATATGTATCTTGCGCACAAAGTTCATGGCATCAATATGCTTGTTATACCACTACACTTGAGGCAGCGAAACTGGTGTAATCGGATCTCTTAGGTAATTGTTACCTCCTACATCCTTTGGTTACTGATCCGCATCACTGTTGCTTGATTACGTTAACATAATTAGTGTTTTCTCGGATGGATAATCTAAATTCTCTGTAGGCAACAATCCTTCCACAATCAACTCAGAAACGAGATCAAATGATACCTGTACCTTCTAGGCAAATTGTAGATTTTTTTTTTTTTTTTTGAGAAATATTTACATGATGGTAATAAACTAGTTTGTAGCATTGTAAATCATTAACGTAGAACAAAAACTATTTAAAACAACAACAAAAACAAAAAAGAAAAAGAAAACAGCGTAACAAATGAGATGAAATGAATTGCAGGTTTTTGATGATATTGCTCAAAATTTGTTTAAAATTTATTTTTTATAAAAACATGGAAAAAAGAGTATTTTTAATATAAAACAGCATTTTTAGTTAAGCGATGTTTTGTGTCGAATACTTGAAAAATATTGAAAATATCTCTTAAAAAACTAATTAAGAAATATTAAAGTTTAATGAAATATAAAAGCTACACTTTATCTTAATTCTCGATTTTTGACTGTGAGATTCCTCAAGGTAGTTTCTTTTTAATATATGAACCGCTTAAGCATACAATTGAAATTTATTGTTATACTATATAAACCGAGGTACAATATATCACTCAGATCGTAAAGCTCAATCTATAAAACATAACAGTCACTGTATGCAAGGGATTATTGGGACGACCGTTTGATATTTGTAAATCCTGATAGATATGTACATTTCTAGCAATGCCCATTCAAATCTTCATTTGCATCACTAAATTATTTATAGAGCCATAAAAGCATTATATGCGTAATGCACGAGTGGAAATCTACTATCTTAGAATAGGTCAAAAATTTTATTTAACGAAAACATTATTCTACTACAGTATAACCTTTTTTTTCGCGATCCTTTTTTATGCGATTTTATTTTTGTGCGATCTTTTTTTTTTTATACAGTATATGAATTTCAACTGCTGACAAGCCATTGTAATGTTTCCAATCAATATTTTTTTCATATATATACTTCAACTCTCTGTTAATTCGTTATAAACAGTATCTCAATAATGCACGTTCAATTGTTTTCTCTCAACACGTAGCAGCACGCACTTCATTGAAGACGAAACTTTCAATGACAATGGCATTATCAATAATTTGATAGTTTATAAAGACGGACAAGTAGAATCGGATTCTTTGTATAAATATATGGAGATAAAATATATGTTGGGATCTAGTTTTTAAAAAATCGGAAAAGCACTTCCTTAAAATAAATACCAATTACGAAAAGACAAATTCTATTAATCAAGCGTAGCTGGTTATCGCATCTTTCAGAAACAACTGGCCAACCGACCGTCGTCATAAAAACTTATCACTTACTTTATGGTTTCAAAAAAATAAATCAATTGAAATTGTATCTTGAAGTGAAAAAAGGTTTTGAAAAAATTCAAACAAGAAGATGCCCCTTTGGTTTTAAAAAAGTAGCAGTGGAGTGCGTTTTGTGTGTGTGTGTGAAAATATATTTTTATACAATGAGAAATTAAATGTTTTGAAATATATGTATCCATGTGAAATTTAATTATTTTTTTCTTGTACTTTCTCAAAATTTCAAAATAAATGACCCACCTCGCGCGGTGTTCTTACACCCCCGCAACAGGGAAAAACCCCCCAGATTTCTAAAAAGAATGGCAGAACCATGATTTTTTCTTAGGCACATTTTGGTATTGAAACCCTTTAGGCGTGATGCAACCCTTTTTTTGGAACGGGTTTGGAATTTAAAGACGAAAAAGGGTTTTTCTGGGGGGCTGGAATTCCCGGAAGTTGAGTATTTGTATACAGTCTGCTCTGAAAGTTTCGAAAATGATTAAAATATTATTTTTTCTTTCACTATCATTATCTTATTAATTATAAAATATTTATTACTGGATATACGTTTTATACTAGTTTATGAAAAATATAAAATTATGTGTTTTAAAATGAAAATTTTGTATGTTTAGTTTACATTAATGTTAGTCTCATTTGATAATAAATTAAATAATTTTATTTGTATAATACAAAAACACATCTTGTACTTTATAATATGTATCATAATGACTTAATTTTATTTTTATAATAAAATACACGCGTTAAAGTTTGGGGTGTTCTCACACCCGCAGTAACGAAGGTAGCAAAAACAAGCGCGAGTGACCGCGGGTTAAGTGAGACTTTTTTTATGCGGTCCCTCTCCATCGCATAAGAAAAATTCTGTGGTATATCGACAAAGTTGTAAGTTATATGTAAGTATTTTTATGAAATATATATATATATATATATATATAAAATAAAAGTGAAGAAGTACTAGAACCTACAGAGCTAAAGCAGGAAGAAATTGGAATTCACCAGACACAACAAATGAGTACAAAAAAAGTCTTCGGACTAAACTGGAGACCTATTATATATATATATATATATATATATATAATAATCATGTATGTAAAGTTTCGTTTCATTTTGACGATATTTTCTTGTTGCGCTAATTTTTTTGTTCATGAGCGTAGATTTACTGTATTATGAATTTTATAGTTTCACCTTAATGTCAAAGCAAGAATTACTGAATTACTGTGTGAAACAAACAAATAATCTAATTACTGTTATAAATTCGATTGGTAGCTATAAAAATGCATGCAATGTTTTTAAAAACATTAATTTCATTAAAAATAATATTAAACTGAGAATTTTGATTTTATGTACATTGTTATTAAATGTTTGGTGACAATTTAATGAACAAAAAACACATTTTATCTGAAATATTACAAATCAAAAATAAAATTACAAACGAAAAGAAAATTTTTTTCCAATGTAAAAAGTTATGGTTTAGAATAAAAATCATCAAAAAATAATAAAAGTTTAATAATTAGTTTTAATAATTTTAAATATTTATTTTTTTCAAAGAGAAGAAAAACTTAAATTTAATACCATTCACCTCAATCATGGTTTACAGTCACTCATTGAAGATGAAATATTTTTCATGAGAGTAAATCAGTCTAGCAAAATCTCACTATTCGAAAATTTAATAATATTAAACGGGAAAATTTCTTAAATATGCTACTTCCTGTAATAAATGTACTGTATTGTCACAATGAATTATTTCCCTAACTTCAATTTTGCTGTTAAGGGCAAATTATTCACTAAGAAAGCATACGTATGCATAACAGAATCCAAAATTTGGTCACTATTACAAATTCTGTGATAACTGGAATGATATTTTTGATTTATTGCAATTAAGTTTGGTACAAAGTTGTATTGCTATATGAGAAAGCATATTGCAGCATAACGATGGGGAAAATGTAATTCATTGTTATTTAAAAGACAAATTATATTTTTAAAAAATTAAATCATGAAAAATCTAATATCTCGAGAAAAGTCCATCTAATATGATACATGGCATCTGTGCACTACTGTATAAGAGCACCAAAGATCCGTCATACCGTTAATGCAGTGTTTTTCTGTGGGATGCGCCCCTCTAAGGGGGCGTGATAAACCTATGAGAGGGGCGCGAACGTATAGAAAAGTGGAAAACAAAAGATTATTTAAAAAAGTTATTAATTTACTGAAAGTAAACAAAAAAAATATATTCTGACATAATGAAAAATAAAATACACATTTACACTGATATAATACACTTATAAATATTTCAGTGCTGCGCATTGTATTTTATAATTAATTTAACAATATTGAGTTAAAAACAAGTTTAATAATTATATGATCCCATGGTCTTGTAATATATAAAATTACGAGCAAAAATTAACACTTATCTTGATAATTTGTACGGTTTATAATGAATCCCTTAAATCCCGATTAAAAAATACGTGACTTGCACCCCAATGCCACCGTTTGAAACGTAGGCGAGCGTATATGGTGTATTAAAGTGGGACGAGAGGTAGAAAAGAAGAGGAGCGAATGAGCAAATTCTCTAAAATAAGCAAAACACGGGGTTTCCAAGGGCCCATTTTTTGCTTTCCCAAAAAGTCTTCGGAAAAATTTTGGGGGAATAACCGTTCACAGAAAAGACCGTACTTCGGAAAGACGTGTATATACGTTCTTAACGCTTGCTGGGGGGGAGACGTTTATAAAAAGCCGGTGGCACTTTAGGTTTAAATTCAATTGTGGGTTTAGCGTCAAAGTTATTTTTATTGTATTGTATGGGGGGGGGCGGGGATGAAAATTTTTGATTGAATATTGGGTCGCAAATATTGAAAGTTTTAGAAGCTTTGCGTTAATGGGGTTTCCCTTTGAGAAAATACTTGACCCCCCAATCCCCAATTTTTTCCAAAGGGGTGTCTTTTAAATACCTGTAGACTTCTGGGGAAGCGCTGACAATTTTACAATAGCATTTTCTTAGCCCACCCAAGCAAGTTCAATAGAAGTGAAATTCGGAGACTTCAGTGGCCATTTCAAATGGGGAATATCCTCTTCAAGAAAATTATCAATAATGTGAGCTCTGGCAAGACACGTGCCATAGTCCATGAAAAGGAAGTTCGTGTATGTAGCATCCCATCAGAAGCTCAAATGTGCTTCAAGGACCGGATCTGTGTAACACAGTGCAATATGATACTACCCGTTCAAATATACGCTGCGGTGTACGACTACCAAATCGTATACTGTCTCAGGCAAAGATTCCTCTATCATAAAATTAATCAATACATTTTGCGTCGAAAGGCTGATAGTTAGTTTCACGTTCTCTCCAAACGAAGACTGTTTGAGGTACACCCTGTTTTGAACCCCCGAAAAAATGGAAAAAAGAACATGTCCTAATACATGGTGTGTCAAAGACAGGTGTGTTGGAATCCGTGACAAAAATACTCTCCTGTGTGATGTACAGATGCACCATACGTATTTTCATAACATATCTGAGATAAATATACCTGGTAAATAGAGTATTTCAAAAAACTTATTTTTTCGTTCTCAGATTATGCCAGTAAAATAAATTAATTAATCAAATAATCTAAGTTTCCCTTCATTCTAGAGGCCACGGTAGCTTAGTCGTCCAGGTAACGGATTCGTAGCCGGTGTGTCATGAGTTCGAGCCTATTACCGCTGAAGACCAGCAGTGTAGGGCAGCTATGCACGTTAAATCACTCGAGAGCTCAAACGTCCTTCCGCTGGTGTGGTAGTTAGGAGAGGGTGTGCCAATATTTATCCCCCCGTCATTCACCCATGGTTCAAAATTCGAGGTCCGTCGCTAAAACCCTCCCGGGGGCTGAACAGTGTGACGTAAAAAGCTCCCCATTCCCCTTTTTCCGAACAAAAAAATAACTTTCGACGCTGTTTTGATAGAAAACATTTTACAAAAAAGATTTACAAAAAATAAAAATCTACCAATTTTAAGTTCCAAAAAGGGGGTTTTATTTGGGTTTAAAATATCGAAAAATTTCCCCCAAAAATTAAAAAAGGTTTTAAATTTTTAAATTTCCTTATTAGTATTTGAATTAAAAGGAAAAATCTGTTTTGGGAAAAATTGTTTTTGTTTTGTGAATATAATTCACGTAATAACATTTTATAATTCGTTACAAGAGAATATATCTTTGTTATTTTCTCAAAATGAAATTAATTAACATCAAATAATTTGAGGGTTTCTTTTGAAAAAGGGCTTATAATATTTTATTTTACTTTTTAAAATATTTTTTTAAAAATGTGTTAAACCCTTTAAAATGCTTTTAAAAAAGTTTGTCATGTGAGTCAGTGTGTGTCAATGAACTCAGTAGCTAGTTTGGTAACATAGAAATTCAGAAATATAACAATAAGTGATGCACTTTTTCAATTTTTCCCATCAATCATTCAACAAAGGGAATTAAAAAAATAAAAAAAAAAATGAATCCCAAAAAATTTTTAAAGCAAAATTCTTTTTACTTGATTGTTTTCCCCCCAAACGAAAACTATTGTCTCTCCCGTCCTTTAAAAATTTTTCCAATATAGAAGAAATTATTTTTTTTTTTCTCCCAAGGGATAAACTTCAAGGAAAAAAAAAGTTAAAAAATATCTGAAAGCAAAAAGAAAAAATAGCATTTTTTTTTACCACAAAAAAAATTTTTCCAAGTTTTTTTTACTATTCTTTTTATCAGATGCATTTTTGGATGAAAAGTAAACGCCGCACCATCTTTCTTCCTGCTTTACTTTTTTTTTTCTTTCTTTTTTTTTTTTTTTTTAGCCAAAGTTATTCCAGACCACCCATTTTTGCTTTGAATCATTCTGAAATGTGGAAGCAAATGAAAGCATATCAGCGTTATATATAGAGAGAAAGAGAGTTGAGGAAATTTATTTTAGATTTTCTTATATTTTAATTTCATTCTATTGTAATATCCTTCAATTTTTATATTTATTATTAGAACCGTAATTTGCCCACTTAATCTACTTATTAATTACCCTAATTTGTCTTTTAAAACACAGTTATTTTTTACTTAACAAAATGAATTGCTTAAGCATGTTTTAATTATTCAAATTTTACGAAACATTTAGAAACTTATGAAAAAATAATTAATCTTTTATTCTCACAATTAAAGCTTTTATAATTATAGCGTATAGAATCTGTAGAAAAATAGATAAATTAATCTTTTGATTCGAAAAAAAATTAAAAAAAGATCACGAAAATTGGGTAGATTTCTAGAAGAAATTGAAATGTCTTTTAAAAATGGGTTGTGTTTGAACAACATTAATTAGAAATAAAAATTAACAAATGTAATAAAATAAAAATTTTTTTTTAAATAGGAACTATTTATTCATTGAAATTAAAAGAATGTTCCATTTTAATGATGCAAAGTAATTTGTTTAAGTTCAAAAAAAAAATATTCATCAGCATTTTTTTAACGTTTTTTTTTGAAATAAAATTTCTTCTAACTTTTGATAAACTTTCTTTTTAATAAATGAAAAAAAAAAAAAAACTCAGCAACGATAAATTTTAATTTTCTTCTCGTATACACTGTTCATGTTTTTTGAAATAAAAAAATCACATTTCACAAACTTTAAATTTGCAATTTATTTTTATGATTACATTCAATATTTTTTTTGTTTCATTTGAATTTTTATTTTTTCATTTTTACCTTAATTTTTTTATGATATATTATTTGTTTAATACCACGATATGAATTTTTTACTAGCATCTAGTCTGAAATTTTTGAATATACAATTAGTATTTCTTGTTCGTGTGCTAGATGGAAGAATGATTTGCTGGAAAAAAAGCTAAATTTGATGAATACGTTGAACGCCGATTTCGTAAATGCACGCGAATTGGTATTATCGCTGATTAAATTTTTTCAACAAATCAGATTGCTACGCTTTGTTCTGATTAACAATATAAACAGGAAATATAACAAACGATGGGAAGAAAAAAAATTTAAGAAATTATAAAGAAAACAATGAAAAATTCCCATATTTTTAATGAAAAAAAAAGAATATTATCTATAACGTGGGGAAACTCTTAATGATAATAATAATGGGGACATTGTTCCATGGATAGGAACAAATAACGTTCTAGAATATATAATTTATAATGATATCATCGTAGCTTATTATAACGATTGCTTATAATACATTTTAGTACAAAAATAAAACATATTTTTACTAATTTATCTGTTTTAATTATTATTTAAACTGGAACTATTATCACTGTTTAGTATGACATAATATAGGTGGAAAAAATACCCACAATTTAATTTTAAAGCACAGTTTCCTCCCCGCAGAGGTGCACCTAAACTCTGACGATGCGAAATTGAACAAGGAATTTAAATTTTCTGAGACAACCCAAGTTAAAAAGGTACTCCAGGCTTCTTAACATACCGCAAAATCATACGACATGGAGGCCGCAAATTTTTTTGCATTATGAAAATCCACCGACATGGGATGGGGTTGAAGCCACAAACTTAGAATTACAAGACTAACACCAAACCAACTATGCCACCCTGAAGGAATATGTATATATGTATGCGTGTAGTTAGTAATTAATGGTAATCATTACAGGTCATTTAACTCCAAAATAGTTTGACAAAACTGATCTTACAACATTCATAACTATTACATTTTGTGTAGAAGACCCGATACGCTCAATACGCTGGATATTGAGTAATAGGAAATATTTATCGAGTAGTTGTCAAGATTTAGGGTCGTGAGGAATTGTATTAACATGTTTATTGATTGTTCCTAAAATTAATGTAAGGATTCGCGATTCTCACAGAAGGACACAATAGATTAGGTAACAACTCAAATGGGATAGATATTTAATAACAGCACACAACTAAAATGCTATTTCACGAAGCTCAGCTACCTTTACGAAATTCATCAATTATTGTACCGTAACCAGATTTTTGGTTGAAATGGAATTGTTAAATCACTGGGCTGGAAATAATCTCATAACAATGCTAAAGTAACTTGCATTTTAATATACATACAGATGAACTTGACATATAATTTCGATTTATATTGTAGTAGTTATGGCATTGTTAAATTTGTGTGTGTGTGTGTGTATGGCTTGTATTCTGTATATTTAAGGTAGTGTCAATAAAGATAGATTTTACTTCGAGATTGTTGTACGTATAAGAAAAACCTTAAAAAGAAATTCAGTTTGATGAAGTTTGGGATAATTTTATTTCCCTTTCTAAACATTCCTCACATTATATAGCAACAAAAATTGTTGTATAGTGAGAATAATATATATACAATAAAAATAATACATAGAATAAATTATAAAAACAGTTACATATAATGTTATATCGTAGGTAAATAATTTAATACTTATTTTAAAGAACAGGTCAAGCAAAATATAACACAACCATATAAATATCAATAATAAATTAACATTTTATAAAATCATATCCATTTCTACAAATCTATGTTGAAAAGATATAAAAGCTCACAAAAATGCTATAAATTTAATTGCTGTTGAAATACGTTATAGTAATTTATAATTAAGTTTTTGCATAACTTATATTTAAATTAACTTTGAGAGACAGAGAGAGAAATTACAAAAAACAATATACTTTATTGCTAATAAGTAACTGTACAAAGTTATGAACAACATTTTTTAGAATTTAATTTTTAAGACACCCTACATCCATCTTTCATCGCATGTTTTTCAACAAAATACATTAATATTTATATTCAAAAGACCTTATTTTCATACATACATCTTAAATGTGAAACATTTATAAAATAATCATAATCTAGGTATATTTTTACATTTCTTAACATAATATTGCACGTAGACATTTTAGTCCATGGATTATTGATTTAATTCTTATCTATATTAAAACATGTTATATACATTCTTATTATTCAAAATGAAAATATAGATTGCATTACTCCTTCTATATGCATGAAGTAAGACATGTGCAACCGACAAATGAAATTAATTAATTCTAACTAACGCATTTTAAGCAATATTCTTGAAGCATGAACCTTCAAAACATACAAGACAAAGATATTCAAGAACCTTTAACTTGCTTTACGACTAGCTCATTAAATAAATTTTAATATTAATTTTCCAAATTATATTTGCCATGAACATTCACCACTGAGAAAACATAGAAAGTTTTCTTTTCTTTTCACTTGAGTTCTCACGCCATACAACACTAATTTTGTGAAATTGAATTGGGCATTTTGACATCATAATTTTTCATTGGATCCAATTAATTAAGGCATGTTCAGTATAAACTTACTTCGTGACACTCAAACCAAATAAATAATAATGAATTCAATGGTCTCTTAGGAGTGTCAGTCATTAATCTTTGCCTGAAAGGTATTTCGAATAAAGATTAGAATTAACATTTTAGTACAGAAATCCAAAAAGATTAATGATGATAAGCCCCTTAAGCTTCTTAAAAAAGGTTATTTTTTTCCTGAAGGTTTTTTTTTCTGTACTAATATTACTTTTATACGTAATAATTTATATTCTAATATACATTATATATATATATATATAAGGATTATTTAAGCATTATTTTAAATACTGAATTTTGATAAATCAACGCAGTTATTTGCATAGACATTAAAAAAAAAATAACGGTGAAGGAAATATTAAAAAAAAATATGAAGACTTGCGGAGAAAATAACTCAAATCATGCATTTCTATAGAAGGTTTTTTTTCATTTTTTATTAAATAATAATGCAAAAACTTGATAAATAAACTTTTGCTGAAATACTAGCCAACAGTGAAAATTTATTTTTATCTTTAAACTATCACTACATAAGTGTAAAGAAGATTAAAGAACTCTTTTGATTAATTTTTATTCCACAACTTAATTATATTCTTTGTGACTATTCTTATTCGACAAGAAACGAGAAAACAGACCTAAATAAAGAAAAATTAATGGTTAATACTAAACCTGAAAGGAAGAAAATTAAGCAAAAAGAATTCTGAGATTTATTGACACTGACGATACAAGTAAGTAGGGATGAAACAAAAGAAATGGGGATGAGTGTAAGTTTTCACTTAATCTATCAGGTCACATCTTCATTTCTTTTAGAATTGTCTTCTGTGCTCAGAGTTTTGTGTTATCTTTTTTATTATATGTTTCCCAGAAGAAGTAAGTAAAGATTTTCAATACAAGTAACATTATTAATTATCTTTTCACTCTAAAATACTAGAAAATATGGCAAATGAAATGAATTTTAAAAACAATAAATTAAAAGCTTAAAAAACATACAAACGTATTTTCCAAGGTAGACTATTGTACAATTATATTAATAATATTTCATTACAAAAGAACAACTATGTGGTAATTTTATATTCAATACAAATGCAATCAAAACTTATGAGGATGTGACATAATTATGCTCAGGTGTTTCAGTTTTAAAAAGGATTAATTTTCGCTCTTCGTATGAAAAGCTCAATTTGTTTTTTCTATTCCTAATATTATTTCACAAACTTTTCTATGTTGACCTAAGTAGGAATTGACTTATTTTTTTATATTACTTGTTTTACATTGATTTGAGCTCGAGAGTTATTGTACAGAATGTCAACCAAAGATCACATAAATCTAAGCTATAGCTAAGTGACAAAGATGACTCTAAAAACAGTAATTCATTTCCTATCTCTTTTCTATGTATAATTGAGGCTTTCTTGGTAGTTTATTATTCCACGCAATCTTATTTAATGAATCGGATATTGAGAAACGTGATAAATATGTCAATAATACAGCAATTTCTTCGATTGAAAATTGCTATTAATATGAAATATTGCTACCAGCAACAATCGGTATTTATCTTTCTCTTGTCTATTTTAAATGTTATTATATTATACACTCTAAGAACTGTATGTAGTTGATTTAAAATAAAATTAATCGCATTAGTTGTCGGCCATTTTCATTTTGTTTGCTTTCCACATACTCAATGTTGCAACTTTATTCCAAAAGATGAGGCTTTTGTTTTATTTTATGTTTCATTAAGTAGGAAAGAGATTGAGTAGCCATGTTTACTTATTAAATAGTGATATAATGAAATACGATATAATGTGATAGTTGTTATGTACGTGTAAATAGAAATATATATATATATATATATATATATGTTAGAAAATCGTCATAATTTGATTTCACGAGACAAAAATAGGAAATTCCTGAAAATTAACTATTTAGACGTGGTATGAATACACACTATTATTTAACTTTAACTTCCTGCGAAACTAATACTAAATTGACTGAACTCGTTTAACTGAGTCGATCCTTTTCAAAATGGTCATACACAGAATTCTTTCTTTTATTTTGTCCATCTCATCAATATTTATCAGCAGTAACGTTCGTTTTCAATTCAGCATTGATTGGGAATTGGATCGAGCTTTAATATTTATTCAGTACATGCTCTATAAAATTGAGATATGAAGATTTTAAGTACCCACTGGACAAATATTCCAGTCCCGTCGTATTCCTCAAATCACTCCTGAAATGTACTAACACTATAGTAGAAGTATATTCTTCTCCTAATATTATTGGAATAAATCATCATCATTAGAGGATGTACACATGCTTAAATATGACGGCGTATTAAAAAGGTTGCACACATGACTTAAAGAGTATAAAGCATGCTAAGGAAACATTCTCTCAAGCTTCTTTTTCTTACGTTTCAACAAAAGCTTTAAGGGATATAATAAATATTTCATACTGTTTCGCGACAAATCTTTAATTCGTCTATCTGTTTGATATAACTTAAATAGGGATCGAATCATATTACTTTTTTACCAATTATCTCAATTACTGAGCTACTATTATTTTGAAATATCTTACCATATTTAGAGCAAATACAGTAGTGTTCGTAGTAGTCTTCGGTTTTCATACACCAGAGGATGAATAGTATGACAAGCACTACTCTTAGCAATACTTTGGCCAGTGTTTTTCAAACTGTGGGCTCGAGCATGTTGAAAAGTCGAAAACAAATGATTATTTAAAAAAATTCTTAACTTACTGAAGGTAAACAAACAAATTCATTCTGACATAATAAAAATAAAATACTCATTTACACTATAATACACTTATAAATGTATCAGTACTGCACAATGTATTTTATAATTAATTTAACAATACTAAGTTAAGGACAAGTTTAATAATTACTAGTGATCCCTTAGATTTGTCATATATAAAATTATATGGCAACATTAACACTTATCTTGATAATTTTTTTTTGCTTGGTTTATAATTAATCCCTTAATCACCGATTAAAATTACGTGATTCGTTCCCCAATGCTACCGTTTAGCTCGTATTTAAGCGAATGTGGTGTATGTGGTGTATTGAAGGGGGGTAGAAAAGGGGAATAAATAATATAATCCTCTGAAATAAGTAAATCCTTCGAAAACATTGTCAAGGTCATTTTATTATTTTCCAAAGCCTTCAGTATAATTTTATGGATAGCAGTTCTCAGAAAAGATAGTACTTCCGAAAGACGTATATATAGGTCTGGGTCAGTTAACGCACTAGCTGAGTGAGACGTTTATAAACGTCTGGGGGACTTAAGAGGTTAAAGTTGTATTATAAGTTTAGCGTCAAAGTATAGTATTATTGAATTAAATACATCATTATAGTATGGGGGAGGGGTGCGATGGAAATTTTAATTGAATAATGGGTCACAAATATTGAAAGTTTGAGAAGCACTGCTTTGGACTGATCCATAATTAAGATCTGGTGTCATTTTGTGCACTGTTAGCATTCTGATTTCTTTCATAATACTCTTAGTCCTACCCGATTATTCATCGCTGAGTGAAGACCATATAATTTCTCTATTTAGACTCGATCTTTTCCAAGAAATTCAACATAGCCACGCTTGAACATTTAAGAAACACAGTAGTTTCAATTATAATTTTTAAAATTATATTTTCCCTGTTTTCCAACACGCATTCGAGTTTCTGATTCCTTCAAATCACATTTCCTCCATATTTTAAAAATTCACTTAATTTGCCCTCTCAATTCAATTTATTGTTATTTTTTGTGCTAATCAAGTTTTCTAGCGACAGTACTGGGATTCAAAAGCCCATGTACATGAAATAGTCACGTGATTATAATGAAGGAGTCGATCAATGTATACAAGAAAGGATGCACCTGTTAATTATAGATCTAATACAAGTTGTGACACAAAAAAAAAATAAATGTGTAGCTTTAAAAAAGAGTAGAATTGGAATTAAGGTATCCGACTACGTTCGGAACCGTGATTTTTCAAAGTGTATAAATGGATAATTTTCAAGATATTTAGTGTCACTTAGATTAGAATACATGTATACAATTGTTTTTTAAAGGCATTTTTTACAAAAAAATATTTAAATACAATATTTTGGCAAAAATTTAACTTAGAATAATTTTTTTTCAAAATGTTCTCCTTTTGTGAAAAATGCTTCAATTATAATAATATTTCGCCTGTCTATAGCTCAGACCTCTCTACAGAGGCACAACTAGAATTTTTGAAATATATAACTTAGAAGTGGGTATATCCATCTTTTACGACAGCAGAGGGGAGCAATTTTAAGAAAAAAACTCCGATAATTATTTCAAATGGTTGTAACTCTGAAAATAATGTGAATTTTTCAAAAATCACAGCTGAGCCTCTGTACAGAAACAAAAGTCTGAGCTATATAATATTATTATAATAGAAGCATTTTTCCCCAAAGGGGAACGTTTTGAAAAAAAGGTTATTCTAAGTTAATTTTTTGCTGAAATATTGTATTTAAATAATTGTTTTTGTCAAAATGTCTTCAAAATAACTTTATACATGTATTCTAATCTAAGTGACACAAAATATCATGAAAATTATCCATTTATGCGCCTTTTTAAAATCACGGTTCCGAACGTAGTCGGATACCTTAAAAAAAGAGTCGAAACGGAATTAACTGTTTGATGACGTCATCCCACCCACCTCCTCTAATCATGTGATCAGTTACTCTACAATCAATCACTTTAGTTGGGAGTACTGCTTCATTGAGTGAACACGTGCAACTGCGAAAAAGTGTCGAATCAACATCAAGTTCCTTTTGAAACCTAAGAAATCAGCCATGACGACCTATGGAGATGAAACTTTGCCTAGTGCACATGTGTTTGAATGGTATAAGAGGCTTTCAGGGGGAGGGTCAATGCAGAAGATTATGAACCTGCTGGGCGACCAAGGTCAGAGATTACAGAGCAAATTATAACCAAAATTCGTGTGAAAGAAGTGAGTTTCTACTCACATCAGTGGTCAGACTGTTAATCAACACTAATTCATTGAAGTGCTAAAAATATTTCTAAAAAAAGTATAAAATAAAGGCAAGAATTAGGGAATGATGGACGGCTGTTGTACTAAGACAATGCATCCGCTGGTATGGCCCTTTCTGTCAAGCAGTTTCTAACCAGCAAAAATATTTCACAGATGGGGCATCCTTCCTTTTCTTCTGATTCGGCTCCACGTGACTTTTTTTCCTTCAGTTAAATATTGCTTAAAGGGAACCCATTTTACTTCAGTTGCAGAGGTTCAGGCAAAAATATGGAGATTCTCCCGAATGGTCTTTCAAAAACTTCGTTCCAGAATTTTTACCAGCAATGACAGCACCAAAGGCAGAAGTGTGTGAATGCTGTAAAGAACTATTTTGAAGGAGATACTATCACAGAGAACTGACTCTGTAAGTACGATGATTTATTGAACCAGACTCGGTTTTTTTTCTCTCCTTCACATCTCGTATATTAACGTTAATGAATGGCCCAGATACGTTATACTACATTCAATAGAAAACAAGCTTTATGGTGGGCCATATTTTTGAACTATGTACTTTTACAATATATAATGATTTAACCCGCGATCACTCGCGCGGGGTGTTCTCCACACCCACAACAAGAAAATCCCCCCAGATTTCTAAAAAGAATGTGCAGAACCACGATTTTTCTGTAGCTGCACATTCAGGTCAATGAACCTTTAGGCGTGATGCAATCCCTCTTTAAGGAAAAGGTTGGAATGTAATGACCTTGAAAAGTTTATCTGGAGGGCTGAGAATTCTAGCAGAAGTTGAGCATTTGTATACAGTCTGCTCTGAAAGTTTGGAAAATGATAAAATATTATTTTCTACTTTCTACTATCATTATCTCATTCATTATAAAGTATATTTATTACTGGCATATACGTTTTATACTGGTTTATGGAAAAATATAAAATTATGTGTTTTAAAATGAAAATTTTTGTATGTTTAGTTTAAATTAATGTTAGTCTCATTTGTGTGCAATAAAATAAATAATTTTATTTGTATAATACAAAACACATCTTGTAAATTTTATAAATATGTATCATAATGACTTAATTTTTATTTTTATAATTAAATACACGCGTTAAAAGTTTGGGGTGTTCTCTACACCCCGCGAGTAACGAAGTTAGCAAAAACAGGCGCGAGTGACCGCGGGTTAACACTGTGTAATGCGCAATAGCAATTAAATCAAATTTGGATTAAAATTTCAAGCATTTTTAAAAGATTTACCAATATATTAGGAAAGCTGAGAGATGTCAACCTTGCATTCGTAGCAAGAATACGAAATAGACAGAAAATGTTTTCCAGTTTTCTCTACACCAAGAGAAAGTGAGAAATCCATATATTTGCTATCGAATATGTCCTATTTTACCGTATTTTGCTTACATATTGTTTCATTAATTTACCGATGTTATACAACAAAAAAGTTTTTTATAAATGTACCTAGATGAGAGATTCATTTTTCTAAAGTATCTGACTAGTTCCGCAAACATTTGTTTTTTATGTATATATTTCTGGAAATGTATCTTTAAACATTTCTGATTTAAAGACTTCTAAACTGAAAACTTATGAAAATAGAAAAAAATTCTTTTTCTGACGTACTTTTTTAAAAGGACAATTTTAGGTTAAAATTAGGCGTCTTTTGCACATTATGTTAAACACTGTAATATAAATTCTAAAGGATGAAATAGAAAGAAACTCACAGAACTTAACTTGTGACATAGCCATCCT
>BMAV01001952.1:0-28324 GCA_019973955.1 Trichonephila inaurata madagascariensis | reverse complement strand
AGAAAAAAAAAAATATGGGGGAAACTTTTTTGTCGGATGGTAGGGTCCAAGGGGGTTCACCCCCGTCTATTTGTGGGGGGGGAAATCGATCTCATTTCGGGAGAATGTTACTTCTTTTTTTTTACAGATGTCATGAATTAAACTACAGGGAAAGATTTATCTTGTGTCATTATGGCCAAATGGTCTAAGGCGCTGCGTTCAGGTCGCAGTCCACTTGTTTGGGTGTGGGTTCCAATCCCACTTCTGACAGTATTATTTTATCCCATCCCTTTTATAGTTCTCATAAACTTAAATATAGGGAAAGTTTTCTGTTGTGTCAGGATCGCCGAGAGGTCTGACGCGATGTGTTCAGGCCGCAGTCTACTTATGCGGACGTGAGATCGAATCTCACTTCTGAGAAAGTTACTTCATTTTTTTATAGTTCTCATAAACTAAAATATGATTTCCGTTGTGTCAGGATGGCCGTGAGCTCTAAGGCGCTGCGTTCAATCCGCAGTTTACTTGTGCGGGCGTGAGATCGAATCTCTCTTCTGAGAATGTTATTTTGTACCATCATTTTTTATATTTCTTATAAATTAAAATATAGGGAAAGCTTTCTTTTGTGTCATTATGGCCGAGTGGTCTAAGGCGCTGCGTTCAAGTCGCAGTCCATTTGTGTGGGCGTGTGTTCGAATCCCACTTATGTCTATATTATTTTATTCCATCATTTTTTGTAGATCTCATAAACTAAACTATAGGGAAAGCTTTCTGTTTTGTGAGTATTTCCGAGTGGCCTCTAAATGCTGCGCTCATGCCGCAGAGTCTACTTGTGCGGGCGTGAGATCGAATCTCACTTTGAGAATGTTATTTCACTCTTTTTTTCTTATAGATGCCATGAACTAAACTGTAGGGAAAGACTTTCTTGTGTCATTATGGCCGAGCGGTCTAAGGAACTGCGTTCAGGTCGAAGTCCACTAGTGTGGGCGTGGGTTCGAATCCGTCATCCAATAATATAATTTTATGCCATCATTTTTTATAGTTCTTATAAACTAAAATATAGGGAAAGCTTTCTTTTGTGTCAGGATGTCCGAGCGGTCTAAGGCGCTGTGTTCAGGCCGCAGTCTACTTCTCCCTGCGTGAGATTGAATCTTACTTCTGAGAATGTTATTTTATTCCATCATTTTTTATAGTTCTTATAAAATAAAATATAGAAAGCTTTCTGTTGTGTCATTATGGCCGAGTGGTCATAGCGTCGTGAAGTCCGTCCATTTGTATGGCGTGTGTTCGAATCCCACTTATGTCTATATTATTTTATTCCATCATTTTTGTAGATCTATAAACTAAACTATAGAGCTTCGTTTGTGAGTATTTCCGAGTGTCTAAATCTGCGCTCGCGGCAGAGTTCTGTGCGGGCGTGAGATCGAATCTCACTTCTGAGAATGTTATTTCACTCTTTTTTTCTTATAGATGCCATGAACTAAACTGTAGGAAAAGACTTCTCTTGTGTGATTATCGCCGAGCGGTCTAAGGAACTGCGTTCAGTTCGCAGTCCACTTGTGTGCGCGTGGGTTCGAATCCCTCTTCTGCCAATATTATTTTATTCCTTCATTTTTATAGTTCTCATAAACTAAACTATAGGGAAAGTTTTCTGTTGTGTCAGGATGGTCGCGAAGTCTGACGCGATGTGTTCAGGACGCCATCAACTTGTGTGGGCGTGGGTTCGACTCCCACTTCTGATAATATTATTTTATTCCATCATTTTTTATATTTCTTATAAACTAAAATATAGGGAATGCCTTCACTTTGTGTCAGGATGGCCGAGAGGTCTAAGGTGCTGCGTTCAGGCCGCTGTCTACTTGTCTCTGCGTGAGATCGAATCTCACTTCTACGAGTGTTATTTTTTATCCCATCATTTTTTATAGTTGTTATAAAATAAAATATAGGGAAAGCTTTCTGTCGAAAACTGCCACTCCAGACCTCGTCCGGTAAAAAGTGGAATTCCTCAAGGAAGTTTGCTTTTACCGAGACTTTTTAACCTGTATATATATTAACGAAATTCCGAAGGCTGAAAATGTCCATTTAGCTATGTATGCGGATGACTTTGCTACCATTAGTCAACACATTTGTAATCTCAAAATTATTGAAAGATTACAAAATTACATCCCAAGGCTTCAGCTCTGGCTCGTTGCTTGGAAAATGTTTAATGCATCAAAAAGCGCAAGCCTCCTCTTTACGAAACAAAGGTGTATTTTGGAAACTTACCCAATATCAACATTTTTGACCAACCCGTTCCCTGAGTCACTGAATTTTAAGTACCTAGGGTTCATTCTCGACGCAAAATTGAACTTCTCCCCTCACATCCGTGCTGCACTTCAAAAAGCGGCAGGAATGAGCCAAGCGCTCAATTACTTAATTTCTTAAAGAACCCAATCAGACACAAGGTTTTGCTCTATAAATTATTTCTCCGACCAATTCTGTTATATGCATCTCCCATCTGGGCTTCAGCTGCAGTAACTCATTTGAAAAAATTGCACGTTTTTAAAAATAAACACCTTAGAAAAATTACTAATGCTCCCCGGTTTGTCAGAAACAAAATCTTGCACAAAGATCTCAAAATTGATCCAATTCTTGATTTCATTAAAAATCATCCCACAAAGTTTTTTGACAGATTACCCTCAAATTTCTAACCAATCTATCCGAGTCATCCCTGCCTATGATAACTCGGTCCCAAGCTCTGCAAAAAGACCTAGAGCTGCTCTTCACCACATATATCAGCATTTCCCAGTCCTTAAAAGACTTCGGAGATCCTGAATATAGTCTTTGGTAACTCTTTTTCAAAATTTTTATTTTCTTATTTATTTATTTAAAAAAAAATCCATAACTAATTTTAGCTTTCATCATTTTAACATCATGCACATCATGCACCACGAGCACCACGGCATTTATTGCTTTTATTCTCCATTTTATCTTTTTATCTTCCAAATTCTGTGTCTACTTTCTGATTTCGTTCCGCAAAAGAAAGGACGAATTAGAGAAGAGCACAGATTTCTGCCACCTCCTTCCGGGATGGTGCCTAATTAATATGTTCCATACTTGCCAATTAAATTGTTTCTTTTCTCTCACCTATAGTATGCCCTCAGCTACAGGTGAGAAGCTTTCTTTAGAACGGCTCTGAGCTGTTGTTAATAATTTTGATAGCATCTTTTAAATTTTATGGAACTTTCAATTAATTATTCTATTTTTCTTATTAATTATGATGAGAGGGTAATACCGCTTTTTGTAAGGTACCTAGTAATTTGAAGCCGTGGGCCGAAACTAAATTATAGGTAAAGCTTTCCCGTTCGTCAGGATGGCTGACCGGCTTAAAGCGTTGCGTTCAGGTTGCAGTCTTCATGAATGGGCGCGGGTTTGAATCCCACTTCTGACAATGTTATTTTGATCTTTCATTTTTTATAGTTGCCTTCAAATAAATTATAAGGAACGTTTTCTTACGTGGTAGGATGGCTGATTTGACTAAGGCGGTGTCTACTTGTGTGGGTATGAGTTTGAATCTCACTTCTCACAATGTTATTTTACTCTGTCATTTTTTATAGTTCACATACACTAAAATATGGGGAAAGCTTTCCCTTGCGTCAGGATGGCCTAGCTGTCTAAGGCGCTGCGTTTAGGTCGCAGAGTTTACTTTTGTGGGGGTGGGTTCGAATCCCACTTCTGACAATGTTATTTTATTCATTCATTTTTTATAGTTCTCGTAAACTGCATGTAAGTAAACTCTCGCTAACGTGCTAGGAGGGCCGAGCAGTTTAAGACACTGCTTTCAGATCACCGTCCACTTGCGTGGGCCTGATTTCGAATCCCACTTCTGACGATTGTATTTTATTCAGTCATTTTATATTGCTTTTATAACTTAAATATAAGGATCACTCTCTCACAGTAGGGCCGATCGGTCTAACAAGAAAGTCAAAGTAATTTTGGAAAAGAATAATGGTAGTGCTGATTTTGTTAAGGGAAGGGAAAACTTATATATATATATATATATAAAGAGGTAGAGAAAGCCCGTGTGTGTGTGTGTGTGTAATGCCGGGCCATGCAGCTAGTAAAAATATAAATTTATAGAAAAATACAAAAAGGAACTACAAAAAGAACCTAGTGAGTCTGAAAGCAATGTCGGATAAAATCTCATAGGAAGTTTATATATATATATATGTAAGGATAATTAAATTAGATTAAAAATTAAATTCCCTATCTAGAAAATCACTTTTATATTTTCTCCTCGCCTCTTCAAGTATCAAATTAAACACCCATTTATTTCTTCCGAACATATGGCCTAGCAAATAAACATGTCTAATTTCAGATCGTTATATTTAATAGCCCTATATGTCAGCATTAACTTTCAAGAGCACCGCTTCAAGCTTTCCGCGATCGGTGTTTTAACTGTTATCCATTTAAGATTTTTGGTGGCGTGCTTTTTTCCTCTCTGCTCTTTGCGTCAGATGATGTCTAACTTTGATAAAATAAAGTTCCCTTTTTTAAAAACTAAGTCTATTTCTAACTTCAAATCATGACATATATATATATATATAAATTAGATGTTTATAGATTTATATAATTAGATATATAAATTAGATGTTTTATATTTTGGAGGAAGGATTTTAAAGATCCCGAACTGAACCGATAACGTGGAAAGTTTTGCAGTAGAGTGACTAACTACGATAACATTTCTGTATCATTGCATTCTTCCCCTGTTCTAAAAAAAGTTTGTAAAAATTCACTTGATAGGAGGCTCACAACGGCGTCATAATTTGTTGGCAGATACATTTAGTTCTCAGCAATAGAAAGAAATTGTCTTTTTTGAATAGGTAATGAATATTATATTTCGTGTTCGTTTTGGAAAAAAGGGCTTCGGAGACGAAATTTTGAAGCAGATGTAATGATGTGATACATTATCGTGAACACAAGGTTTTGAACATCGATTACATCGACGTTTCAGACAAGGTAAGGAACGTGTCGATGACGACAAATGCCCTGGCAAAAAAAATTTGGAAGTCTCCTCGTTTTAAATATTAAAACAAACACAATTATTCTTCATCGGAATTTTACATTCTTTTTCATTATTTAACATTAATAATAAATGCTGATTCTGTGAGGATTACAATTGCAAACAGTTCGTTTAAATCTATTTATAATATGAGCACTCATTTAAAAAATATCATTTTACATGTTTGTATTCATTGCCGTGAATCTTGGTTTTTTTTTCTCCTTACAATTCAGGTAAGTCCGACTGCGTGGCGTAGTTGGTTTGTCGCTTACCCTCTGCACCTAAGGTTGCGGGTTCGACCCCGGCTTATGCCATGATGCAGAAAATCGACAGCGGCTATGTCGTATGATTATGCGGCATGTAAAAATCCCGTGTAAAGTGCTCATTTGGCTTGGCTGCCAAAATTCTTTAAAAAAACTCTTAAGTTCAATTTCGCATCGTCAGAGCTCAGGGTCCTCCCTCTGAGGAGGAAACTGGGTATCGAATATACTTGCACCAATTGGTATTGCCTATTATACGATGCCGCACTAAAGAGTGATACCAGCTCCTGGGGAATGAGCTAGTTCTGCAAAGGTAATAAAAATACGAATATTTACAAATACCGTTTTGCGCAGACGTCGGATAGGTTGCCCAGACTCACGCAGACGTTCGCGAGAATGCTAATTCTGACTGATATGATAGAGAGCAACACATAGACTAGACTATTTTTCTAATGACATTTAAACTTTTAGAAATGGATAATGGAAGAAAAAGTAATGTGTTTAAAATATATATTACTTAAAAGTAACAAATACAAAATTTAATACTTTTCTTGTGAATATATACGGTTTATAATTAAGATCGTTTTGTAACTTTAGCGCCAAAGCTCATTATTATTGTATAAGGGGGGGGCGATAAAAATTATGATTGAAAATTGGGTCACCAATAGTGAAAGTTTGAGAAGCACTAGTTTAAAGTGCATCGTAGGCTGAATTAAAGGACACGGTTAAAAAGGGATCTTAGAAATGTTACGACAACCTTCATAAGCCACGGCAAAAGTGTGTTGTTACTAAAGAGTCTCATCTCGAAGAAGGATGTGTTTCAGCAGTTTAATTAGTAATATATATATATATTTTTAAGTTACACACACTCATACCGGGAACTTTTGAATCCTACAACGTGTGTGTTTATTTTAAGTAGTATATTGAGGTGACAAAAACACACACAAAATTGCAATGTACATATGCCACATATATCAACAATCATAGGAATGACTATTCTAATAATTTCCAAACGAAAGTCTGGATAATACTGAAAATCTCCATATATTCGTGGAACAAAACCATATACTATTTAATTTTAATTCATTCCAAAATGATACGTCTTTTTAAATCCATTTTAAATGTTCTTGTTCTTGTATTATATGTATATAGGAAAAATTTACTACTAGAGCTGTACCCAATGCGGCCATCTGTTTAACGATTATTTTTTATGTTCCATACTTTCTCCAAATCCGTTGCATTTCTCAATCCAGTTGGGCAGCTCCCTTAAGCAGCACCCTGTATGACTTAAAATAAAATAAAAAAAATAAAAAATTAATTAAATTTTTTCATATATACCATATTTGTATAAAAGCGAGTATAGGGAGTTTTGGCACTCCTAATAATTTCATTAGGAGGAGATGGAATATAAATAAAAGCGTTTTCCAACAAGATACTGTATCGATTTATCATGTCTAGATATTTTTTATTCCGTTGTTATATAAAGAGCCCCATCTACGAGAAAGGCTTTATAGATTCTAATAAAGACATCTAACAGTTGCTGCACGATCAAGTAATGTCTGATATATTTACTAGGGTCCCTCAAGGTCAAGAATGCGGAGAGTGTTAAGGTCACTACAAGATCAAGTTTATGAAGCCTGGGTCATTTTTTGGTTGTAGAATTTTGAGGGTTTTCTCGGTTAGGACGTGTAGTTTATTTGTGTGGTTTAATAAAAAAATTTAAAAAATTAATTTTTCTTCTTAAAGTGTAATAGGAATCTGAACTTATTTCCTTAGTCTAAGTCAGTCTTGTACCTCATCATCTCATGAGGCAAGACATGTTTACCACTTAAGTTTCAACTATAAACTGTACGATGTTTTGTGCTAAATTATTTGTATAATATATTCCTTCCTCTATTTATGCATATACCAGTCGATTAATGTACAGTAAATAGCTATGCATTTAAATGTATAAATAATTATTTAAATAAAAATTCTGAGAGTTTGCTATTGTCTGATTTTTTCTTATGAAAAACTATCAACGCATTTTGTAAACGTTCTAAATTTTGAAAACAAAAATATGTTTATGATTTGAGATACGAGAAATCATGGAAATTTTAACTCATAAAAGGTTCATTTCGATAATAAATATATTTTTTGCGGGTCATTCTATATTTCATTTTTTAATTAGGAATTAATAAAAGTAATTTGTAATACGATAATTGATTTCTAGCATTTTCATTTGTTTTTCTAACAAAACATATACTAAGATATGTTATTATTTTGAATTAATTTTTAAAGGGTTTTTTTGTGCAGGAAATTAAGCTAAAATACGAAACTACTGTTTAAATATTTATATGACAAACAATAAACTACTTTGAAATGAAAGTCAGAAATATATATCGAAAATATTATTTTTACATTTTTATATACTCTCTACTTACAACATTCTTATAAATGGAATTAAGAATATTTTCATACAGAGACATACTGCGAAACAGATATATATTTTACACATCTACTGAATCTCTTGAGATCAGAATGTCCGAAAAATAGCGAATAGCTATATCCTTGCATTCTCGAGTACATTTCTTATACTTTCATTCCCGGATTTTGAATAAATATCCAATGCAAATAGCAATTTTTCATTATTCCCTAGTGGATTTGTTAGACTTCAACCAATTCCTCTTATTTTAAATAAAATCGGAGATGTTTACGTCTTATCTTGTAATGGATATTCTTAGAATGAGAATACATTGCGCCATATTTGTTTGGGAAATATATTTTAGCCTATAAAAACATAAATATCCCCTTTTGAAAACTGTTCACAAAGAATTTGATGTATCCGAATTTTGTGTTTATGTATATATTCTGTATATAGCTTATTTAAATGACGAAAAAATTGCAATGTAAACCACGGTTATATAAAATAGAAATGACTATACTTTGAAAAAGAAAGATACTGTGGGAGTTAGTAAGTGTTATATATACGACGCACTATATATATATATATATATATATTTAAATATATATAAATCAATTAAAAAATTGAAATTATATGAATTTTGTATTACTAAATCTCATTTCAAAATATCAATGGCGAATATAGAAAATAAATTACCAACGTTTTTAAACAAAATTAAAAATTTTATAAAATAAAAATTTATAAAATATCCTTGAGCAATCCCGGACTTAGGACCGATAAGTGGGGTTAAACTAGTTTGATGGCGTCAACCTTCCCCCTGTTGCAACTTGGTAAGTTAGTTAATTGGGAAATATCCGATTCTCAAAAATTTAAGAAGTTAATACTTAAAAAAATTAAACTATTCACCATCGCATTCTGAGAGATATATCATTAAAATGTTAAAACTCTAAGATAATTAAGTGCACAATATAACTGAACCATCGAACACCAAGGATGATGCACCCATCTTTAAAATACTCGAATAAAAAGAAAAATTATTTAAAATCCTAAAGTTCAAATTAAAACCTAGTATATTCACAAAAAGAATAGGTAAATCATCAAAAACTCACCAAAGAGCATCCTATCAATACTTCAATTTTCATCAGTTTTTTTAGGGAGTCTTCTGTATCTTTATATATATATATGTATATATATATAAAGAAACAGAAGACTCCCAAAACCAATGAAGACTTTAGCTTTTTAGTTCCCCTTGGTAATGATCCACCTCGTGAAAAAACAATTTTTAATATTTTTGTCTTCGTACTAACTTGAATAGAAATTATTTATTTTTTATAGGTTCAAAAACCCTCATGTTACAGTTCCTCGTCAGTTCATACAAAAATATTTAATTACTTTTTTTTAAAAAATATGTCTTAACGTTAATAAGTCCCAGCTACATGATGAATGAGTTATTCTGTTTTTCATTTCAGAAAATTCTCCACAGTTGTTAAGGCAAAATAACCAGCATAATTCAAATATAAACCTAATATCTAGAAAAAACCCCAAAAATCAGAGACAACAAATAAGATTAATTACTTATTAAAGTTGCTTAATATTTATTCTTTTAATAATTAATACTATACAATTTGATGCAGAGGATAAAATAATGGTTTCATAATTTTTCTTACCCAATCGGAATCCTCGCCTTTTACAAACCCCGAAAATAATACTTTTAATTTAATGCATGAACTATTACTTCGTTGCAGCTGTGGGCAATGGACTTTGACTCAGGGAAAAATTATTTTTAAACTCAAAAGGTGATACTTCGCCTTTTTTCAATATTTTTTTTTTACTCAGTTGGGCTATAAATTGCCTTTTTTTTCCCTTGATTTTTATTACAGCAACCATCCAGACTTTAACATCACTTTGGGCCCAAAGAAAATAAGTTGGGTTTAGTTGTTTTAGCTACTTGGTTATGCCCAAAAAATTTACTGAAACCCCCATATTCCCAGTCGGAATTTTATTTACAAGTATAAAATAGTTTTTAAAAAGGATTTTGGGAACCCAGGAACACTGATTGTTTAGTTTTATTGTCTAAAACAACGGGGAAATACGTTTTCCCATGGTTTTCCCAAATCGGCTTCAACTGTGAAAAAAAATAATGCAGAACAAAGGAAATCTTATTTTTAAAATGTATCAAGTGCACTAAACATGTGATATGGTCGCCTTTGGGTCCATATCTTTTATTTCAGCGTGAATTAGAGGTGTGGGATTTGCAAAAAGAATAACATTTTAAAATTTTAAATATGACTTTTTTAAAAATATAACTTAAACCTTTAACAATTTAGATAAATTTTATATAAGTAGAATCTAATGAAACCAAAACACAGTGATAGTTAAACCGAATCGCGTAATTTAGACCACTTTATCTAAATAATTATATTATCCGCTTATTCAATTCTGATAATATTACAAGTCCTAATATCAAATAATCATCCCACCTTAATCCAAGCTAAAAATTCAATCCCGCAAAAAACCGGGCGCGCGTGCAATGGTATGCACCTTGTAACAATGGCTCGACATATTGGTAACTTTTCGAAAACTCGTCAATTCAACCCCCATCTCTTCCAAACATAATTTTCCCCAAATTGCCAAAAACGCTTACTGAAACTTCTGTTCTTTTTTAAAACTATCTTATTTGCATTTCATAATCGCATTTCACTTTTGTATTTTGGGTTTGGAAAAAAATTGCCATTAATCTTGGCGTCCCAAAAAACCCAGAGGTTATGTTACAGAAAAGACGCATGAGCCGTCCCTATGCATTAAAATGTATTACAACTACCATATTGTCACAAATTTGCGGGAAAAAAAAGCGGCCTATGACCTAATTATTTGAATAATGACAAATTTTTTTGCCCCAAACAAAAAGATGACTACACGAAGACAAATAGACATATATACAAAAAATATTACAATGGATTATTTACAATAGAACAAAACGCATTTGTTATATAGACAAGCTGTACAACATTCCAGAAATGGCTTACTAGCAACTTCGTGATGGATGCTGCATACGTGTGCGTACAACTATAGAAACAACGATTTATTTCTCGCGTGTCTTTAGGGCCCCAGGAATGATGCCCTAAGACTTTTTGAGGACCTGGACCCTTACACAAATGAAGGACCTACCTATGACCCTTAAAAGTAAACAATACATAGCATGCGCTGTCAAATACTCGTACAAACAATAGCCCGAAACAAACAAATGTATATGATTTACAACAACACATACCAGCTCGATCGACTGCCGCCTTTTGACTGAATGGGTAATGATGGTGTATGGTGGTAGGCCTAGGCCTGTACGTGGACGACGATCATCACTAGCTAATTGACATATTGTCCGAAATTCCCAGTTTTTTGAAGAATACAACCGTAAATAACATTTGACCTTTGAAGTTACTCGAACTATTATCTTCTAAAGGCTGAGTTGAGAACGAATCGAGGCCCCCATTACTTCCTAGGCTCTGGGACCGGGGCCAGTTGGCCCATGTCATCCCTGGGGCACTGAAGGCTTTTTATAGTTAAACCTAAATCGAAAAATATACCAAAATATTAACGCCTTGTTTACTAATGTTCGGTAGGTTATGTAAATGTGGCATGGGCTTTACATATTTTATACTTACATACTTTATTTACTGATGCTATTACTTGTTTAAAAACATTTTTTTACATATTTTTGCTTGCTACTTAATAACTCAACGTTACACATTTAAAGCATCCGTACAGGTTGAAAATAAGCAAATTTGATCCAGAGAGATATTTTTGTTTTTTATTTTATTGAAGAGATCTATCTTTTTGCTTTCCGAAACATACTTGATTTTCTTTCTACGCTAACTAGAGGCTAAGTTACAATCAATTTTATAGAGTTAGAAAAACCGGAAGTGGGTATTTAAATTGCTTATATATATATATATATATATATATATATATATATATATATATATATATATATATATATATATATATATATATATATATATATATATAAAAAAATCTATGATAGCGAGTCTGATAAATCAAAATGTTACAAATGTATTTCTTTAAAACTTTTTGAACCTGATATTTAAATGATTTTTTAGAAAATGTACTAAAATATTTCTTAATTTATGAATATTTTTGAGTTATGGCTGGTTATTTAAATAATGGTCTCATTCAGAATGTAACATTTCTTCTAATGTTTACTCAATCAGCTCTAAAATTTTCAAATTTTAATAAAACATTAAAATTTTAGTAGATTTTCTAGATAAATGCATCCAATTTGTTTTAGAAATACTTTTAGTAATATATGTTTATTACCTTTTCCCTAACTGCTTTGAAATTTTTCAAAAATATGGCTAAAATGTCACTTATAATTGTGATTTTTGTAAAATCCAGGTAATTTATTTTAAATATTGCTAGTTAAATATTTGTATTTATTGGTAAGGAGTCCTAAAAAAGCATTTATAATGTTTAAAAATGTTATTTTGTTAAAAAGTATTCCGAATGGGTTCGGATACCTTAAGAACTGAATAGTTCTATTAGTATTATTTTTTTAAAACAGAGATTGCCACACAGTCTGACGTTGCAATCCTTACACTTATAATAAGTCATTTTACAATTTGGAAGACTTCTGAGGGATTGTGAACAAACGGAAACTAAATTTTCTATTATTGATGCCTATGGAAAATTATTTTCTTTTGATGTACTCGGAATACAGATGTTCGAAATGCCATTAACTCTAAACTCGTAATAAACAGAACAATCGGAATATATTACTTGTCACTATCGCTATTCTGAAAGCCTGTTTCAGAATCTATTTTGTATCTTTCAACTATTTCAAATTCACCTTTTCATCGATTCGACATTGTAACAGTGAAAAAAGAAAAAAGAAACATCGTCTACATGATCTAATTACCAATTAAAAACTAGTCTACAAACCCAGACCAAATGCTTTAGATATAAGAAACTTACTATGATTAAGTACCACGTATTCTTTAAAATCATCGTAAGAAAGCTTTCAATTCAGAAAATTTCCTATCCCCTTAAGGTATCCGACTACGTTCGGAACCGTGATTTTTCAAAAGCGTATAAATAGATAATATTTATGATATTTAGTGTCACTTAGATTAAAAATGTATATAAAATTGTTTTAAGAATATTATTACAATAAAAATTATTAAGTACAATATTTTGACAAAAAATGAACGTAGAATGACCCATTTTCAAAATATTCTCCTTTTGTGAAAAATGCTTCTATTATATAATAATATTTTGCCTATATGTAGCTCAGACCTCTGTACAGAGGCTCAACTATAATTTTTGAAAAATTCATATTATTTTCAGAGTTACAGCCATTTGAAATAATTATCAGTGTTTTTTTCTTAAAATTTCTCCCCTCTGTTGTTGTAAAACATGGATAAACCCACTTCTCAGTAATATATTTCAAAAATTTTTGTTGAGCCTCTGTACAGAGGTCTGAGCTATATACAGGCAAAATATTATTATA
Organism: Trichonephila inaurata madagascariensis; assembly: GCA_019973955.1. Taxonomy (NCBI): domain Eukaryota; kingdom Metazoa; phylum Arthropoda; class Arachnida; order Araneae; family Nephilidae; genus Trichonephila; species Trichonephila inaurata. Next base: position 15,119 of record BMAV01001952.1, on the reverse strand, counting down.
TATAATAGAAGCATTCTTCACAAAAGGAGAATATTTTGATAATGATTCACATTCTTAGTTCATTTTTGTCAAAATATTGTACTTAAATAATTTTTTATTGTAATATTATTCTTAAATGAATTTTATATACATTTTCTAATCTAAGTGATATTAAATATCATAAATATTATCCATTCATATGCTTTTGCATAATCACGGTTCCGAATGTAGTCGGATACCTTAAGGTATCCGACTACGTTCGAAAATCTTATTTTTTTTTCTAAAAATTCCTAAACTTTTTACATATTTATTTCACTTTTATACACGAAAATAAAAAAATGCAGTTAGAAGTAATATATGTGTAAACTACCATGCAAATAATGGTCAGAATGTTAAGTGGTAGAGTGCTAGAAAACTCTATTTGCTGCAACATAAAAAGGGGAACTACAAGATGGAGAAAGAGACAAAATGTGCAATACTATAATGATTGGTTCTAAATATATTTACATAAGTATTTAAAGATAAAAAAAATATTGTAAATAATAATAATCATAATATATTTACTTTAGGTTCATATCCTTTTTTTTTTATACTTCTCCATTAAAATAGAGAACAAAAAATGTTCTGAACAACAAAAAATGGAAAGCAAATGTTATAAGACAAGGGTTTTATAAATTATATAACCGTTCATCATTTAAATACATTTTTAAGCATAAAATTACAAAAACAAACAATATAATATAGCAGGCTCCCTGATTATATTTGAAACTAGAATTTGCTTTTATCTGTATAGGAAAAATCTGTTTGACCAAATACCAAGACTCCAACTAACACCTCTACCACTTCTTTAGCCCCCAAGAGCCATGCTTAACCGTTGACAACTCGGTAATCTTTCTTGTACCCTAGAGTCATTTTAATTCTTTCTAATCTGCCCCGAAATCACTAAATCCTGGATTTTCTCTATGCCCTTTCTTCAACTTAAGGGGACTTCTAGTAACTTTAATTATTTCTAATTGTTGTTCTTGTTCCCTTCGCTTTACTCAAGGGTAATTAAACAGTAAAACACTTAGTCCCTCGGTAAGACAGATGGTCTATTCAGAAGCTCAAGACAAGGAAGAAAATCTTATGTTCTTAAAGTCACATATGTGCTCTCTTAATTATTCAGCTGAGGTTTCCTGAGTAAATGCCGAAATGTTGCAGCAGAAATGCTTCCATTTATGCAATAATACTTTTCTTTGTTGTCCTTCTTAAGCGTTGGGTTCTCAGTCACAGTTGGACCAAAATATGATTATTAGAACTAGTTTTAATCTTGTAGACCTATGTATGTAAGATGTACTGGGAAATAGGATACAAATTCATTCTCTTTTTCATTTCTCATTCTCTTCATTTTAATGCATCCTAAAGCAATGTAATAGTTATAATTATAGTTGTCTATACTTATAGAACTGATATATAACATTATATTGTTGAAGACAGAAAAGAGTATTAAGACAGTCAATACTTGAATATACATTCTTTACGAATATTAATGATTTTTTAATGAACTGATATATACATATATAATGGAAATATATGTTTTCAAATATTTCTATTGAATATTATGTAATTGTTTTATTTATTATGCCTTATATTAATGATTCGTTGAGAAAGGACCTGCATTTTCTTTCAACGAAATTAGTATGTTGTTTAAAGTATTCATATTTGTTCAAAATATAATTTAAAGTTTTGTAATGGACATCAAATCATCTTTGGGTGCCATTTGTAATGAATCAGAAATCATTTACAAGCAAAAAAAATGGTTCATCTCTAAATTAATATAGTTTATTACTTTCGCACAGGTATTCTCCTATCGACTAAATTCTTAACATTTTCTGGTTTTACATGAATATATACAGGAACATTACACAGAGAAAGATTTTTGTAAATTGGTAGAAATAAAACTTCAAGCCACGTAAAGACTCACTAGCGTGTGGCATCCGTTCCTGCTTTATAGGGAAATCAAACAAGTATTCTATCTGGCGCCATTTAGCAACGCAACAAGAATAAGTTTTGACATTACCATTAATTATAAAATCCATTTCATCTGTTTCCCATATAAGACTTTTCAATAAAATTTAATTTGAAATTTAGATTTTTACAGAGTTTGTCATACTGCTGCCATTAAAAAGGAAAAAAATTCTTAATTTTAATTGTAGTTTTCTACAGAATGTATCATTGATTTGGGATTTAGCATAGTGATGTCATCAAAAAGAAAAAATTCAACATACAGGGAAAGAACAAAAATAATCAGATTGTCATTGTAAAAGAGAGAGAAGTGCACTTTAAAAAAACGAAGCAAAATTATGCTTCCATTTTCTCTATTTCTATACAAAAGTTGCGATGATATAAAACGGAAAAAATAAAATTTAGCTAATTTTTTTCTATTATTTTCAAATACATTGAATGAATTATAATTGGGTTACTGATCTGAACGAAATATTGTTATCTCTATTTTAATCCGGCATCACTCGCGCGCAAAAAACGACAGAAATTTCTCGCGCAGGACATCTCATACCCAAGGGTGTTTACATTCTGTTTTCACCGTAAAATTTGTATACAAAAGTTAAAAAGGAAGAAAAAGGTAAATACAATATGTTTATTACATTTTTCAAATTTAAATTTATTTTTAGTTCTTTTTATAAGGGAATTCAGTACATTGTTTATACACTCATTTAATCTCGTCATGAGTGGATACGATGTTTTCACTGGATCTTAAATGGTTTTTTAATTTGTATCTTTTTAAAACTTAACATATAAAACTAACAACTTGTCTCTAATCTTTAAATTCAAAATTTTTGGAATTCCTTTTTTTATTTTCTCTTATATTGTTCCAGCAATGGATATTTTGTTTTTTCAAAAGTTCATCTGAAAGATGGATAAGATGTGTACGAGTTGCCTCCTTTAAAATTACATCCTCCTAAATGTTTTTGTGTTTCTACATGTAAAACATTTATTTTCAACAGTGACTCCCTTTTCTAAATCTGGATCCATTTCCGAGAAAGAACCGTACTTGCTGTTATACCCTTATTCATTTGATTCTTCCTCATCATACCCGCGAAGAAAAGTTCTTCATTTGAAAATACAGCTGTACTACATCTATTAAATATATAATGTATCAATAAAATTACTTAACTATCCATTTTTTTCATCGTAACTACAATAATACGCCATAGCATAAGGAAGATTAAAATGTGATCATGCATTCATAACTGTAACGAGAATTCACGCGAGGGTATGACATACCCGAAGAGGTGGTATCCAAAAATATATATTTAGAATTCAACTACAAGTTAAGGCCCCTCAAAAGATATGACCTTAAGGTCATCTACACAGAAAACATCCATTTTTGAAAAAAGGCTTAGAAGGAGCGTTGAAAAAAGTTAGAAGGCAGGTATGACATACCCTGAGCGAGAAGTGCCAGGTTAAAGTGATATTTTTCTCAAGTGAAAAGGAAAATAAAATCTTAACAATTGCAGTTAATTTTATCGTGAATTGTGTCTCGATGGTTGACAATATATTGTAGAATCATAATGGGCACATAAAATGAATTACTGCTCATGATTTATTTTAATTATTTTCTTACATCAATAAATAGCACACTCTATTAAGAATAAATATCACGAAAGAGAGAAAGAGATTGTGTGTGTGTGTAATTGCTTAGTGCCAAAAAACTGATTTTTTATTTTAACTATTTAGTAACGAAACTAACAAATAGCCTATTTGTTTCCACCTTATTACTTAGTCTGTTAATATACACAAACAAATTTTCTTTTATTAAATGGAAATCATTTAAATATATTAAATCATACTGCTTCTAGAAATCAACACTTTGACTTTTGATGATATTTGTTAATTTGTCGTCAGAAAACAGTTTTTAAGGTGAAACATTTACAGTCACTTAGTATTGATAAAATTAAGTTTAACCAGAAGAAAGTTATTAATATACAAATTTTCATATGGCCATTGTCAATTTCAACTTTTATGTAAGAATACTTATTTATATTTTTATGATAAGTTTATGAACATAAGGAAAAATGTGAAAAATTGTGGGAACATTTTCAAAAAATATGGAATAAAAATTACTCTTTTATTACTAAGATAAAAATATTTTTTCCTATATTCGGATTTTGTTCATAATGATCAAAGAATTTCAATTTCTGACAATGTAAAATGTTCTTTAAAATTACCTGCTGTACGAACAACGATAATATTTAGTAACATTTTGGTTAATTCTAGCGATTTAATTAGAAATTTGAAAAAGTTACAAGGCCTAAAATAAAAAATATATAATATATGGTTTAATACTTGCAATTAAATTTTCCTTGTATTATGTATGACGTCTATCATAAAATTACATTTTATTTGAAATATTTAAATATTATATTTCCATACTATATATAACTGCTTCAGTTAGTTTATATTCCGCCTGGATTTGATATTTTGCACATCAGCTGAGTAGGGGGGAGGGGGTAATTGAAGGTCAACAAACAGTGCTCGGCTCATAAACTTTCTTCTTGAGATGAAACATTCGAGTTTCTTATAACTCATCGAATACGTTTCTTTTTTTTACTACAGTCTGCAGTGTTTTAGCGTCAGCTCTGCTTAAGATTTTGTTGTTTTCGGATATATTTGGCGTAATTTTCTTCTTTCAAAAACCTTGACTCCACGTTATTATTTGATTGTTTCGAAGGCATTTTCTTAACCTTAATATGAACAAAAAGAGTGAAAAAAGCCAAAGTGTATAGTCACAAACCATGTGTAAACATATATATAAAAAAAAAACGTAACAAACATTTCATGCTTGCAAATCATACAATGTAGGACTTCGCGTTTCTCCATGCTTCGAGGATTTCCACACTCAATCTTCATTTTAATTTTGCTATTTCTTTTTGTAAATAATCTTTGTCGTATTTTTTTATTAATTTGAAAGTGTATTAATGTGTTTTGTCAATGAAAATTTTGGAAAAAAATGAATAGTATGACGAAATTTATTTCCCAAGGTAAGTCATATTTTTTATATCATTTCATGTAAGTTAAAGTAAAAGCGTTATTACATTCTACTTTTAATGTAACTGACAACTTGTGTAATAATCTAAAGGGGTACCAAAATTTACGACGTTAGGACTGAAATTTTATTATTTATGCGTTTTTCAAAGTTAGGCTTAGCAACAAATACACCCCGTCTTGAAAGGATTAAACTAATCGCATTTGTTTTCTATTTGCAAAACAGATAAAATTTCAAACTTCATATTTGGATAAATATCTTTAAATGTTATAAAAAATTTGAAAAGATTTTTAAAATAAAGAAAAATCTTATTTTATGCAAACCTTTTGAATAAAATGCATTTTGTATACATATGTACTTTTTAAGAGAATGTCTCTGCAAAAAGCAAAAGTTGGCAACAGCGAAGTGCGTGAACTGATTAGCTGGAAACGCAAGATAGCTTTTATTGTGTGACTATGATGTCATGCGAGTTTTTGAACTGATTGGCTAGAGTCACGTGGTTATACTTATCACATGACTATGACGTCACATGAATTGAGCCCATTTGTGCTGGCTCTTTCTGAATAAATGTTTTTCACAATTTTACCTTAAAGTTCTTGTGTAAATGTAGATTATTTTATTCTACTTAACTTCGATCAATATTTAATGTTATGCAAATATGTAACTTAAAATATTAATTGAATTCTCCTGAAGGGTAAGCAAATTAACTCCTCGTGAATTTCCTTGGGATTAGTTTTAATTTTGTATGTTTCATTTTTCTCTATCCTTCAGTCAAAATTAATGTTTGCATAGACCAAGAACTAACAAAATTCATTAGAGCTAACAAAAAATATGTATTTTATATATGTAATGAAATTAAATACACTGCATTTCCAAAGGTACCTGAAGTAAGTAAATATAAAAATGGAACAAAAACTGTTGAGAACATTCACTTTTCTATTATTTATCCTGTTATAAAATATTTGAATGGTAGGATCAAAAACAAGAAATATATATATATATATTCATTCTGTCTGCAGAATCAATTCTTTACACATAAACTTATGCAAACATTTTTCCGTCCTAATTTAAGCTTTAGATAAATCATGTACTGATGTTTTGAATGCTTATACATTTATTACTTCTCATCGCACTTTAAAACATTTTTTCCTAAGTTGACAGTTGTGTATCAGTGCGCATACTTCTATTATAATTTTAACAAGTAGAAATAAAATAAAATAAATATTACATTTTTCTATAAAAAATGTATAATATTTTTTTCTTTATTTGACAATTTAAACTTTGCATGAAATTGCAATTCCCCTAGTGTGAAAGCCATTTCATAGACGACACCATCTAATGTTGGCTTCCTCTACCAAAGTTTAGATACTTGAATTTATTTAATTCAAAAGTTCTCGTTAGATGTCGGGATCTTAATTTAGCCGACCCTTCCAGAGCCAAATTGATACTCAAGGAATCATTTACATGCCATATAATCATAAGACACATGTGCCTACAATTTTCGCATTCAGAAAATCTATCTACTCCAACCGGGATCAAACCCAAAACCTTGGGTTTACGAGGTGAGAACTCTCCCTCAAGGACACCGAGCCAACTATAAATTGCAGTATTATGCTTTTACATAAAATATACAAAATAAAATGAGGAAAATGTTTATCATAATTTATATGCATAATTTTATGTTATCTCAACCAAATTACGTACAATTCAATAATGCATAATGAATTAAGACAAATAATTAGTTTAAATTCAATAACATGTTTTATATTAAATTATTTATTACATTAAAATTTCAATTCCTTAATTTTCTTTTTTAAATAAAAGAAAAAAGGTTTTGTTGAGACAAATATAGACTTCCGAACAAGTGATCATTTTTTTGAGAGTAAAAAAATAAGTTACAGAAAAATAATATGATTTAATTGGAATACAGAATATAAATCAAAAGACGTCTATAGAAAATTTAGCCATACACAACTAGATAGGATTTTATTTAAAATTGTTTTTTAAAAAGAACATTTGATTTGGTGACATAAAATAGTAATTTTTAAAGCAAGATATACATTTTTATGTATCTAAAAAGATTATATAGATAAAAAGAAGGTTATAGAATTATAGAAGATTATAGATAAAAAAAGAAGTTTCAAAGGAAAAAGAGAACGTACCCAAGGAGAAACTTTGTTTGCTTTGCTTTCTTGCGCATTTTAAAATATGCTTCAAACTTGTATGTATACAAAAGTAATTTTTGCTCCTCGTAGTCATTTATCTATTTTGTGTAAATATCTTAATAAAAACAAATTAAAATCGTATGTTAGTGATTTTCTTTTAGAAATTATACGTAATTGGTTGTAAAATGTATAAATCTTAAGGGAGTTTCCTGTTTTTCTCAAGATCAAAAACATCCTGTGAGGTCTAGAAACAATGGTTTTCATCTAATTGCTAAGAAATTAATTTGCCTCACTAAGAACTAATTTTTGTATAGGTTTAACTGAATAAAAATCACCTTTGCCAAATTTTGCAGGCTAAATTGTGCGAGAGAATTCTTTTTCAAATAGGGTTTTAGCAAAAATATGATATCAATTTTACAAAAAAATCCTGACGTGATGAGAAAAAAATGGAAGTCATTTTCGAAATCAGCACACTAAATAATACAAAAATCACTGAAAGCATCTTTTGTGTTTTTCCAAAACTTTAAATTTGTACCCCTGTGTTATTTATATTTTATTTACTCCATGTTTTTTTTTTACTTCATATTGTTTTGGCTTTATTTAAAAAAGAAAGAAACGTACACATTCAAATAATGTAAAAAATGCAAGACCAGGGTTATTTGCTACCAAACCATCAAACTGGTAGGGTGTGTAGTGGGTACATAGACGACTCAGAATCCCATAGGAATGCAGAGTTACAAATGAAGCAGTTACGAGCTATGGAGCAAAGAAAAAAAAGAACAGAAACAGCAACATTTAATGGGACAGAACATTTTATTGAAAGTTTGTACTGCAACAGGTGCTCAGAAATTATTCAGAAGTCATCTGGTAGGCCTGACAGCGACACTGCATTAAATTACTTACATTCTGGAAGATTCCTGGCATTCACGTATCCTCTCGGCAGCTACAGATATTCGAGAGTTTCCTTCATCTGAAGGAACAGGCCTCTCGTACACCAAACTCCTTATGTGAACCTTGAAGAAGAAGTTCTTTCACTTTCAAACACTGTTGTTATAGAGCCTCTCAAACAATTATTTTCTCTCTCATTAATATATTGATGTTTACGCTCTTTTCTCCACTTCTTTGCACCAAAGCCGCTCTTACGGCATTTGCGACACTACATTCTTATGTGATTTCGAGTCGTCTCTGTACCCCCTACACACCCTACCAATTTGTTGGTCTAGAAGTCTGTGGTAAATAAGTGTTTATTAAAGTTGCGTTTCAAAGAAACGCGGTAGCAATTGGCGACGAACCTTATAAAATATAGCGCTGTGGTCATGTGACGAGTACAAAACTTGATCTGACCCCCACTAATCTAAATTTATCACTACGCCTAAGTGAGGACCTGAAGCGATGACACATTTCAAAAGCATCAGCCACTCTGCGTGGTCCACTATCAGGACTCGATCACACGGTTCCACAAACAGGCCACGAGGTCACAACAAAAATACAAGACAATGTGTAAGAACAAGTTTGATAAAAATTTCTTTCTGTACGTGATTAAGTCTGAAAATTGTTTCTAAAAAAATAGAATGGGCTGTTTTTGGGTTCAATACAATACTTAAGAAAATTTTGTGGTATTTTGTGTTCTAGAAAGTACAATCTAAAATATTCGATGAACTTCTTAATGTTTATCTATATTGAATTGGAATGGACATACTTTTACATGACACAGGCTACTTCTAATTTTTTTAAGGTACTGCGGTCCATCCATTGGTTTATATAGGTGTGGTAAGCTATAAAATAGCTCAATAATATTTATATTCTAACTACAATAAGTACCAAAAACACACTTATATATATACCTACATAATAACAATAAAAAAATTAACTCTTTTAAAACCCGTTTTAAGCAAAACTCAAGTACAAACATAATAATTATACTCACAACTTTAAAAATATCAAATGAGGCATTTATTATCAAAGAACTCAAAATGCATTAAAAATAAATCATTTTCACATTTAAAGTTAGTTCTTGAAGAATTTTATGTTCTCAGTAGAAGACTGCATACTGCCTGCCCCAATCTTGAATATCTCGGTATATTTACTAAATGCTAATCTTACACTGGATTCTAAGTGGTCGGCTGTAAAACGGGAATGATATATTATCTTATAATTATATTCATCGTAGGAAATGCAGGTTTACTCAGGTAGGTAGTGCAAGAGAATGATGTTAAATGAAATGTAGCTTTTTAAAATGGTATTCTTTACTTCGTCTATTAACCGATGTATGTTTTAACACGTTCGCTGCCGGCTGCCTTCTTTCTCTATTGTAGGACGTAATATAAACTCAAGAAACCAATCCCGTGGAAGAGTGAGCTGTGAGGTGATGTTTCAGTAGCCAATTCGGTACTATCACGGGAAGAGCTGGTAAACGTTTATTTTCCCCTTTAGTCTACGTGAGGGGGAAATGCATTTTGACGGCTGGCATCGCGGTGATCGCATTTTTCCTCTATAGCATTGCTTCTCAAACTTTCACTGTTGGCAACCCAACTTTCAATCATAATTTTTATCGCGCCCTCCTTATACAATAATAAGGCGCTTTGGCGCTTAAGCTACAATACGATCTTAATTATAAACCGTACTAATTAACAAGATAAGTATTAAATTTTGTATTTGTTAATTTAAGTATTATTTATTTTAAGCAAATTATTTTTAAGTAATGTTAATTTTAAGCCAATTACTTTAAGTAATATTTATTTTAAGCCAATTACTTTTAAGTAATAGGAAAATTATTGTTATTTTTCTTTTCTGTAATTTTTAAACTGGGACAAATTGCAAAATGATATTTAATTAAAAATTTATTTCCTCCATCATCCATTTCTAAAAGTATAAATGTCATTAGAAAAAGAGTCTAGTATAGGTTGCTTTCTATCATATCCATCACATTTGGCATTTCTATTTAAAGCGAGAAGACTTCAAAACGGTTTAACCCGGAAGAACAGGCGCGCACTCGATACTAACGTTAATAGTCGCGAGAGTTGACTGAGTCCCCCCAATGTTTTATTGTTTTTTGTACAATTATTTTTATTGCACAATAAAAATCACAATTCCAGTGAATAATTTAACTAAGAGAAAATATACTTACCTACTTTCAAGAACTTTTCATTTTTTCTCTGATAATTTGAGAAAAAATCGATTAAAAGTGAACTAAAATGTTTCAAAGATACATAATCTTAATAAAGAACACAAATCTCACACACTTTTTGCTAACATTACAGGAATGATATTTGCAAGCAAAACCGTCATATTTTGTTCAAATTATTGTAGTTTAGCTGTCCTTTGACTTTAAGCCCCACGCGACCGCTCCAGTGTTAAAAGTGTATTCAATTTTTAAATATGGATGTTAGTTATAAAAACGAATTGCATAAAACGCGTATTTCATCATGCTTTACATGTTTCAGAATACCCATAAAAATAAATCTTAGCCAAATAATCCTTCAATGACAGAACTAATCATACCAATAAATTCTTAAGTCAAACGATGAAAACGATGATGACTGACGCAAATCTGCTTTCTGGGTGAAAAGTGAATAAGTCTTCCTTTTCTTTCTACAGATATTTTACAGCATTTCAATAATAATAACAGTGATGAATTTTTTATCTTCATAGAATTTTTCTCTGGGCCTGAGTTTCCCCCCCCCCTCTATTGAAAGAGTAGTATTTTATGTTTAAAAAGAAAACGTAATAAAAAAATCTTTCATCGTGCCATTACAGTAAATCAAACAAAATGGGTTTCATTATTTAGTTCTAGGATGAGATAGTTAATGAACGTATGAAAGTGGAAACTTTTATTTTTGATGAAGTAATATCCAGCTGATACATATACATTTTATCAGTGTAAATGCGGATTTTTTTTATGTTAGAAAGTGTTTTGTTTACTTCGTTCCAGTAAATTAATTGTTTAAACCTTTTATTTCCGATATGCTCGTTCCCCCCTTGTAGGGTTATCACGGCCCCCTAGGTTGGCGCGCCCCACAGTTTGAGAAACGCTGCTCTATAGTCGCAGAAAATGTGTTAAGCGTCTTCATGTGCTTCCAATAATGGTACATATGTCGACTACACATAGTCGCATGCATTGGGAAGAGCCGATACTCCAGTCAAACTGGCGTTACTGCTCCACAAATATACTTATTTCAGTATGCGTATCTTGATTCTTACGTAAAGGCGGTCACCCTAAAATGTCTTGGTGGTCCAACGGTCGATCTCGATGGACTTAATGCTCACCCTGGATATTGGAGCACACGTGTAGTTAAATAATTAATAATAAAAATATCCGAAATAATCCCCGAATCAAAGTTCAAGCACGCTTTATTTATAACTAATTTCAGCTACAAATTAATAGAAAAACGTCAATACTTCGGGAATATGTTTACTGTTTGAAAAAGCTTTTAACTAAATGAACACACACATGTGACTAGTAACTATACATTCATTTTATCGTACTGGTATTTAAATCTCTTAAACATGCATAAATGAAAAAAAAATTTTTGAGTTGCTTTGGATACTTCACAGGATATCACTAAAATTATATAAAATAATCCTGATTTTTTTTTTAAAAAAAAGCTAAAATAATTTTTAAAAGGGTGACAAAAAGATTAACAAATATTTCCAAATTGTTCAAGCACCTTTAAAAATACTTTGAGAGCATTAATTTAAATTGTATTCAAACGTAAACAAAAAATAATAACATTAATAGTTTCTAGGTATTTCAGTGCTGCATTCTTATTTAAACTGCATATCATAACTTTCTAGAGCTTTGCTAATGAGAATATAAGATTTGGCTTCGCCCCCCTACCTGGGGAGAAACTATGTGGCTTATCGCAACAACTGTGTGTGTGTGTTTGCTACAATATTTTAATCATTTTAAAAGTATTTTTGAAATCTAATGTTATAAAAATAAATTACACATAGAAACAAATACTTTTTTTTCTAAAAATACAGTATTGAATCAAATAGCTTCAAAACTACACACAACGAGTAATATTGATAAGAATAAACAAACTATTTATTTGTCGAAGTATCCAGGCCATTTCTACATTATGTTTAAAATGCAATTTTCTACTATTCGGATAATGCTAAATATGCATTTATTCATAGAGACTCCTTCATTAAATGCAACTGAAGCGAAATATATTTATTTTGTTTTCTGAATAAACCATTCACTACATGAATTTAGATTTAAATATATTGGAATGCTTTCAGCAATTAAAATTTTATCATTAGCCGTTTCATAATTATATATTTTGCTAGTCTATAGAAATGCAAAAATTCCACTTTGCATTATCCTTTGTATGATACAAGATTTCCATTTAATCAATTGTGTAATATAGTTAATTGAAATTAAATGAGATTACCATATTAAGAGATTTGGCTGAAGATAAGCGTATTTCACTTAGTCTAAAGGATACTCGAGGCTTAAATGTAAGCTGAACCAAAAATGTTTGAATAGAAGTTATTGAATATTAGTTCAGTTTTTATAATCATCCTGACAAAATGAACATTTAAATGTAATGTTACCAATTTATAAAAATAATGTTTTTATATTTATAACGTTTCACTTTAAAATATCAATTGGAAGCACCCTTAAATAGGATCTATTTTGTTTGTTTATATATTTTCAGTAAATTAATAATTTTTTCAAATAATCTTCTGTTTTCGACTTTTCAATATGCTCGCGTCCCCCTCGTAGAGTTGTCACGCCCCTCCCCGCGCCCCCACAGTTTGAGAAACGCTGCTCTACAGGAACAATACCAATAGCCTATTTGGGACTATGACCATTCGAATACTTCTGCTATTAAATAAGCCTGAAATAAGTAATTTGTCTTTAAATACTTTTGAATCATTCTGTGTTACAGTTTTGATAAACACATATTGATGTAACACAATTATTTTGATAAGTAATCACATTTAAATGAAAAGAGAAAGGAATACCGATTTTTAAATGTTTTTCAGTTTTTAGGAGTGCTTCAGTTGCTCCTTTTCTATTTAAGTTTGTATATATAGATGCATTTTCAAGAAAAAAGCATGGAATTTCGTAAATAGTAATTTACATTTAAATGAAAATTTATTCAATTTATTACTAAAATTATATGAATTCTTGTATTCAGTATATAATAATTTGAGAAAAACATAAACCATATATTAAAATTTTCTACCCTTGTAAATTTTTCAGATAGAAATGTCAGCCTATTTTATATTTTAGTTTGTTAAATTATAACTGTATTGTTACGTAATACCGGAATTCGGGAATTATATGCAAATCAGTCTCAAAAAACAAGACAATTATTCAGGAGCGATGGAAATTTTTTGTCGAAAAATAATAGTCCTTGAAATACAGGATACGCAGAAAATTTCGTATAATACATCTCAGAAGGTTTTACACCTTCAAGAGCTCTCAGACACAACTAACAATGTCTAAAATACTAGTATGTTAGAGATTATTCACAAGAACCACTCGTCCTACTCAGCAGCCAAGCTAATCGCTAGTATACTCTTCGCGGACAAATCAATATTACTCTGTAACCGTTAAAACAAGACTAACTCAGCTTCGGCAAGCGTCTCCCTATTTATAGGCTTCAATGATTCTTCTCGAAAAATCCGCTTGAGTCAAGAATCGTGATATAAGTAGATTTCTCCACTAGTTCTATAAAGTTGCGAACTTACCAAAATGGTTGCCAAGTCAAGAACTTGGTCGTCAAAAATGATGCAAACTTGGCTCTATCGCCAAAATTTTGCCAATTTCCCTTTGAATCTCTATTATAACGTAAGGGACTGTGTTGCTTGCGAATATTATTATTTTAACATAGAGTAATATAAATATATTACACATCCAAATATATATATTATTTACACTATTTTAAAAATTCATTACACAAAATTTGTAACAATATCTTAAGAGTTCTTCACATCTGCACCTTTCTAACATTGTTTCGAATATATTTGTTGAACATTTTAAGATGAACAAATAATTAATGCTTGAAAATCCTCTTAAATTAATATTTTTCAAAAACTGTATGGTTTGAAAATAATGGAAATATTTTCATTTATAAATATTGCCCACATAAAAAAAGAAAACTTTATAGATTAGAAAAAATAAAAATTTCAAATCACAAAACCAAAATTTTTTTTTAATATTTTATTTTACTATCAATTCCTAAATAAGATTAAATACAATCCGTATTTTCAATAAAAGTACAAATAGACACAACTGCAATTGACAATATCTACAAAAAGATGTAGTAAGTAATGAACTGTTTTATAAACATTCTTCAAAAATTCACCAATATTTATTTATTTGAAAAAAATGCACATCTTCTAATTAAACGTCCGAGACAAATTAAGATCGTATAATTTGGAAAGTAACCAACAAATTGGAGGAAGTTGAAGTGAATAAGTATAACCGTGCATTTTAAAATGTACAATAACAGGTTCTAAATGTGCTATATTCGATAATTAGTTTTATGTTAAAAAAAAACCTTTAAATTCTTATAAAATTTAAGTATTTATGTCAGTTAAGGCATACATAATTTTTTTTTAAAAAAAACTACTTTCTCAATAAATAATTTTAAAAAACTCTATTAATAAAAGGTTCGGAGCTTAAAATTCACTTCAAATAAACACCTTTCGGGAAAACCGATTGAAAATCCTTCTTTGAAACATTTATTGTTGCTTGAAAAGGCTCACCAAAAATCTATTACTTACTATGTTTGAAAATGTAATACTTAATGATATGTAAAATTTGTGGTGTAAAATTTGTTGGAATTTTGAATATTATTAATACTGTGAAATGCAAATGTAAACTAAAATTTTATAAACTGTAAATTTTCTAATTTTACAATTTTTTTGTTTTTTAAAAAAGAATCTTGTTTCATATTTTTGGTATGAGGCAT
>BMAV01001950.1:17275-30089 GCA_019973955.1 Trichonephila inaurata madagascariensis | reverse complement strand
ATACCCCAAAGAAGAGTTTCAACAGTCCTTAAGGAACTCCATGGCAGTCCAACTGGAGGTCATTTTGGTATTATGAAGACCTTACAAAAAGTTCGTGAGCGCTTCTACTGGAACAATGTGCGGAGTGACGTGGAAAAGTGTTGTCGCACATGTGTTCCCTGTGCTGCACGCAAAGGTCCTAGAAAACGTGTGACGTCTCTCGCGTCCTTCTTCTAACATAACTCCTAAGTTCTTTGACGGCCACGATTAATGGCAAAACCTTTAAAACCCAATACCAAGAAGACAAACGATTCGAATATGTAAATGAGATATACTTTAAAAGGATAGAAGCTTTGATGAGAAGGAGCGGCAAGCCTAGAGATCACTTAGTGTGGAATCGTTCGGATCAAGTGTTAGTCGTCCTATAGCTCTGGAAGAAGGATACATTCATATCAAATAAATTATAAGGAAGTCTGAATCTTCTCATCTAAAATTAAGTTATAGGTATTTCCTCAATCAATGAAGAAAGGTGACTCTGCAAAAGGTAATATTTTGTATAGGAAATTAGATTAGTCAGTTAATTTATTATAATTAAGATAAGTGATCTAGTTGCGCGATCTGACTTGAATATAAGGTTTAATTGGGTGTTAACTCTCACTTTAAGAAAGTTGTTAATTAGAATTAAGTAATTTAAGTTATTCTTAATAAAAGTTGTGTTAAGAATCCAAAATGTCTCATCATTTAGATAATCCCACACCTCTAGCTTACGCGGATCCTAATAGACATAGTCATCACAGGATGGTTATGTCTCAATGGCGCCCGAACTTTTTTAATTCTGGGTTAGGTAATGCAGGTGGATGTAACGTACTACCTGAAATGTACTTTTCAGGTCAGAGAACATTTTAGAATTCCTAGAAGCAATTAAAACTAAATACAGTTACTTGAAATCCCAAGTAATCTGTCATGTGCTTACTTAAAAGTCATCTCAGGAAGGGCTCAAGATTGGTACTCAATATTTGATCGGTGTTAGTGCAAAATACAGCCACGGATTTCGCGCAGCCTCAGCCAAATTAGCGAAGGCTTCTTCCTCGCGGTCAAAAATAAGAAAGAATTACAATCTAAATTTTATGCTTCACAAGCAGGGAAGAAATCAGGAACCAACTGATTTCGTATATGATTTATTAAAAATTGAGAGAAATTTAGAATTAGGAATGTCCCAAGCAGAATTGGTGGATCATATTTTAGTTCGACTCGAACCACAGATCCAGGACTATGTGGAGGTGCGCAATCCACAGAACACGGTACAACTTTTGGAAGTCTTGGCTAAATTCGAAGAGAGGTATTCTTGCAAATTAAAAGGGGTTCACAGAATGATAATATAGAAAGACGAGGTCAAAACGCGCATAGGATGCCTAATTTTGATGCTAATGGTAGAAACTGGAGAAATTCTGAAGTTGGACGTAGACCAAATAATGGTAGAAATAATTTTTATGAGAATAGCCGTCAAAGTAACAGAGGGTTCGAGAGGAATAGATTTCAGAATAGTGATCAGAGATTCAACAACAGGGGTTACCAATTCCGAAATGAGCGAAATGATAATTTTAATAGAGGGGACCGTAGAAATAGGGTTCGAGTGAAAATTTCAGTCGAGGCGATAGGATGCAAAGGGGACGATTAAATATTGAAAAAGTTAAAGATCAACCTCAAAAAGAATCGGCAAGAGAAATACCATAAGCTTTCTCCGATATGTATATCACCCGTAGAACTTCCCCACGTTCCTATTTTATTGAATAACACTTTTTTGAAAGCCCCAGGGGACACCGGAGCAGATAAATCATTTATATCGGAAGAAGTATATAAAAAAATTTTTTTTTATAAGAAAATTTAAAAAAATCGGAGCCCAGGTAATAACAGCACAGGGTGCGAAATGCCAAAACATGGGGATTATAGAATTGAATATTCGCATCAGAGATTTTGTTAGACCTTGGGCATTTCATGTGTTGACGGATTTAGAATACCCATGTATTTCGGTATTGATTTTATAAGTGGGTCAAGGATCGTATTAGATTTTGATCAAAAAACGTTGAAAATTTCAGATTCGCAAATAAATAAGGTGGTTGAACCAATTAAAGAGGAAAAGGTTGAGATAGATTTATCTAAGACAAAAAATTTGGGAGGTAGAAAAAAAAAACTACAAAATTTGTTTAGTAGATTTAAAGGATTATTTTCAGACAAACCAGATCTTACCTATGT
Source organism: Trichonephila inaurata madagascariensis (assembly GCA_019973955.1). Lineage (NCBI taxonomy): Eukaryota > Metazoa > Arthropoda > Arachnida > Araneae > Nephilidae > Trichonephila > Trichonephila inaurata. The sequence continues at coordinate 27,857 of BMAV01001950.1, read as the reverse complement.
TTTATACCATGAAATTGACACGGGAGATAACCCACCAGTAGCTTCAAGGCCATATAGGTAAGACCGACAAAAACAAGCAATATGATTTTCACATACAAAAAATGTTACAAGAGGAAACGATTGTTCCAATTCAATCCCCCGTACGCGTCACCAGTTGTGTATGAAAGAAAAAAAAATGGGTTACCACCGGATAATCCGGGAAACATATAGATTTGCAGGAAAACTATAGAAAACTAAATTCGATCACAAAGTATCCGCGATACCTTTTACCGTAATTTGATGATTTAATAACGAACATCCATATACAACAATAATGTCATCTCTTGATCTAAGAAGTGGGTACTTTCAAATGGCAGTAAACCCCAGTGATATTGTTAAGACCGCATTTGTAGAAAAGTGGCACTTAGCTTCAAGCGGGTGCCATTCGGTTTATCAGAGCAGCCCCATTTCAAAAGGAATTGAAATAATCCTAAAACCGGTGATGGGGAGGTTTGTGAGTGTTTATAGGGATGATGTGATTATCTCATCTCCATCATTCACTCACCTGTTTGAGCTTTTAAAGGGGAATTTTTTGTTGTTGCAAGATGCAGGTTTTGAATTAAATAAAAAAAAAATGAAAAATTTGGGGCGATAAATTTAAAGTTTTTAGGATTAATTATTAGTAAAGAAAAATTTTAAAACGGATGAGACAAAGGTTCGAGCCATACTAGAGATAAAACCCCCCCGAATCAAAAAGGGTGTCCAAGTTTTTATATGTCCCCGGGTCCCAAATTTTTTAAAAAATTTGCGGATTTTTGGAGCCACTTTAAATCTTAAACAAAAAATTAAAAAAATTTTGTCTGGTCCAATGAAGCAAAAAAAGGCATTGGAAGAGGCCGGCGGTAAAAAAAAAGCGCCATTTTTAAAAATTACCAAACTTTGGAGCCTTGGGGAGTTATTTCAGATGCCAGTTCGAGGGTTTGGGGGCGCTTTTTAAAAAACCCAGACCCATTGTATTTGTTCACGTATCCCGAAAAACGCAGAGGGAATTTTTGGAAAACCAAAAAGAGAATGTCTAGCAGTAGTATGGGCGTTGAACAAATTTCAGAACATATTTAGAATATTACCCATTAAAGTAATAACAGATCACGCTCCCTTTTAAAAAGGCCTAACAATAAAAATTTGTTGAGTAGGATGTTTTGGGGGGAAACCCAAATTAGCAGAATTCAAATAGAAGGGAAAATAGACCGAACTCAAAATGTAGGTTTACATATTTAAAGGGAAACCCGGGAAAGGGGTTGGAAAAATTTTTTAATTTTCCCAAATCAGGATTTAGTACTTTTTCTGGGGGAACAATTAATAAACAGAACAGAAAATGACCCAGAATTGGGTCATATAAAAGGTATTTAGAAACCCGGGAAGAAAAACTCGGTTAATGCAAGATATGTGAGAATTGGCCCCACGATTTCCGTTTAATTGAAGGATTGTTATTTTAGGGAAACACGAAACCCCCCCTTGGGTAAAAATGCTTTCTTTCCCAAAAAACCCAAGGAAGAAATAATGAGAGAATTTCACGACAGTCCAATAGCGGGACACATGGGAAGATTTAAAACGTATCAAAATTGGGGACGGTTTTTTCCCCGCACATAGAATTTCCCATTGACCCCAAATTTTCCCTCCAGCCTTTGGGGCCAAGTTAATAACTAAAAAAACGTTTTCCCAGCCCGATTAAACCCAAATTAAAATAAATTACCCAAAAATGAGATAGGGAGTTAGATTTGTTAGGCCCGTACCCTTTATATCGGGAATAAAACGAACCGCTATATTTCAGTAAAAAACCATCTTTTAAAAGCAAAGGGGCTGAAATTATACCTTTTAAAAAAAGGCCCCCATCTCGTATAATAGGGGATTTTTTTTTGATAACTTTAAAACCGCGTTATGGACCCCCAATAAAATTAATAAGTGATAATGGTCCCCAATTTATATCCAAAATTTTTGGGTTAATTTAAGGAAAGATTAGGCATAAGGCATGGAAGACGGGGGCTATAGACCATAAGCAAATCGGACGGGAAAGAGTTAATCGAGATATAGTAAAATGATTGCAAAAGAATGATCAACACGATATTTGGGATAAATTTTACGTAAAATTTGTTTTACGTATTCGTACGGCGGGTAAATGAAACAAGGGGAAAATCACCTGCTGAATTTTTTTTTTGGCCAAAAAATTGATTACCCCTTTTCCAAAAATTAAATTATGATCTGGGGAAAGTTCAAAATTCAAAATACAAAAATTAAAAATATTTGGGGAAGTTAGACTAAGTTTTTAAAAAATTAAAAAGGAAAGGGGGGGAAAAGATATTATAATAGACAAAGGGAAAAAAGACAAAAAAAATTAAGGAAAAATGTTTGGGGCCTTATTAAAAAACACACCTTTAAGTTAAAAGCAGCTAACAAAGTCTGCGCCAAATTTAAACAAAAAAATTTTAAGGACCTTAAGAGTATTAGAAGTAAGAAAAAAAAAATAATATTTAAATATGGAAATTTAGGAAAAAGATTAAAAGGGTTTAAAGTGGGGTCAAATAAAAAAATATATCGTCATAGGAAATGTGAGAGGTCGAGTTTGGAAAAAGATAAAAAATAGTATAAACGTCAGGAAACTTTGTACTTCGGAAAAAATACATCAAGGATTAAATGAGTCAACTATGGGAAAAAAAAAATCTGTTGGGGAAACCGTTAGAGGGAAAAAAAATTAGTCGCCAATCGAATCAATATAAAAAATACAGATAGGACCCATAAAAAGCAGATCACTGGTCAGATCGCTTCCTTTTGTTCATTTGAAAAAGACAGGAAAAAAAAGGACAAGGCAAAAAGGAATAAAAAAGATCAGAGAGGCAGGGGGAAGGGGGCCACAGAGAAATTGGCACAAAAAGGGGAAAAAAATAAAAAAACCTTATTCATCCAGTACTATTTTAGAAGAGAAAGAAGAACCGGGCAGAAAAAAATGGGAAATTCCAGGGTGGAAATGACGTACAAACCCAGGCCACGCCCGGAAAAGAACAAGGGGTCCCGACCGGGGCGACGCAACAGGGAAAAAAAAAAAAGCCGAAAAGAGAAAAGACCTACAAAAACCCCCCAAAAAGAAATTCCAGTGCAGCCGAGGAAAAAAAAGCGGTAGCACCTCATTTTGGACGTCAAATGGGGAAATTGAATATAAAAACGGTTGTATTGTTTCATTTTATGATTTCCCAAACGGGGGAAAAAAATTATTGCGGGAAAAAAGTTCTTGGGGGGTTTAAAAAATTATAAGCTGCTAAAAGCCAAAAACTGGGAATGAGTGTATATTTATTTTGAACTTTTGACTTGTTAAAAATTTTTTTTGGGGAAAACAATTGTAATTTCAAAATTTGTTTTTTTGTATGACTTTGTGAGATGCGAAACCCTTTTCTATTTGTTAAATTTGTTTAAAAAAATGTTTTTAATTTGTATAATATGTGTATATATATATGTTGTTTTATTATTCCGTATTTTGAGGCAAATTTTGGGTTTAGGAAAAGGGGTAGTCAGGACACTAACAATAATTTAATTAAAAAAGTTAAAAAATCATTGGGAGTTTTTTTGGGAAAAAGATGGGGGGGAGATAAAATTTTTTGTGATTTTTTTAAAAAAATATATAATGAATTTATTGTAAAATTTTTTGGTAATTTTTTAAAAATAAATTGGAAAAAAGTAATTTGAGAAAATTTTCATTTCAAGGGGGATTTTGACCCGAAAAATTTTAGAAATAGATAAATTTTAACAAGAAAATTGGAAAAACGCCAGCCCATATGAAGGGGATGATACAGATGGGTTTTGGGTTTTGGCACCCCGGAAAATTTTTTTTTTTAAAAAATTTTAATGTATAGTTACTTTAAGAAAATGTATGTAAAATGAGAGGGGAAGAATTAAAAAAGGGAATTATTTAAAGCCCGGCCAGTTAATGGGGTAAATTTATTGTCACGAGTTTTAAAATTTAAAAAATTTAAATTGAATATTAAATTTAATTTAAGATGAATAATAAAATTAAAATCAAAAATAAAATTGGGAAAATTTTAAAAATTAAAAGGATTTAAGATTAAAATTTTAAAAAAAAACTCAGAAAAAACGAGGAGATTCAGAAATAAATATTTAGACACGTAATTTATTACGGGGATTGAGAAACTTTTTGAAATTCCCCGTTTTTCTTTCCTTTTGGGGGGGGTTTGAGTTTTCCCCCCCCTTCTTTTTTATAACTCCAAGTTCTTGAGGGCCCCGATTTAAAAAACCCTTTTCCAAAACCCCAAAACCAAAAACAAAAAAGGGTCGAATATGTAAATTTAGATATACTTTAAAAAAAGGGTGAAGCTTTGATGAGAAAAGGGGCGGGGCCCTTTAAGAGTAAAGTGTGGAAAACCGGATTTAAGTGTTAGTCGTCCCATAGCCCCTGGAAGAAGGATACGTTCCCTATCAAATAAAAAAAGGGTTAATCTTCTCATCTAAAAAATTTAAATTAAAGGGGATTTCCTCAATCGATGAAGGAAGGTGACTTTTGCAAAAGGTAATATTTTTTATAGGTTTGATTTTGTTTAAATTAATTTTTTATAATTAAAGATAAGGGGATCTAGTTGCGCGATTACCCCCGGGAAAATAAGGTTTAATTGGGTGTTAACCCCACTTTTTAAAAAAGTTGTTAATTAGAATTGTAAAGCTATTTTAATAAAAAAATTGTGTTAAGAATCCAAAATGTCTCATCATTTAGGGGTTTAAACCCACACCTTTTTAGCTTACGCGGATCCCCAAAAGGGCATAGTCATCCCGGATGGTTATTTTCTCAAACGCATTAGAGGAAGATTTCAGCTGTATAATGTGGGAGGCCCCCTTTCGAACGAATAGTTTTTTTAAAATACTAGGCCCCCTTTCCCAGATCACGGATGGCAAAAAAAACATCCTAGTTGTCAGGGGCTACTTACTAAGTGGCCTGGGAAACCATCCTTTTCCCGACCAAGAGGCCCCGGGTTGGGTTTCAGAGGTTCCCAGTTCAACACTGGGTCTCACGGTTTTGGGGTCCCTCTACAACTGCACCCCGATCAAAGGGAGAAAACTTCGATTCTGCAGTTTAAGAGACTGTGTGAAATACCCCACCACCGAAAAAACCGGGCGACAGTTTTTCATCCTTAGTCTATTTGGCATGGTAGAGAGGTTTCAACGGACCATCCTGAACAGCCCTCTCTCCTGGTTCCGTCTTTAACAGGACTGGGACAAGAAATTGCCCCTTTTCCCTGCTTTCCTACAGGAGTGCCGTTCACGAGACCACCGGCTATTCCCCATCCCAGATGCTCTTCGGACGAGATCTTCGTCTGCCTTCGGATCTTCTGTTCAGCCGACCACCAGATGCTCCCCTGGCGCCTGAGGAGTATGTCGAGAAGCTCCAGGCACGGATGGAGGAAATACATCATCTGGCCAGGAAAAGAATCGGCTTGGCTTCCGAGAAGATGAAGACCCGATACGACGCAAGAGCAACCAGACACGACTACCAAGAAGGCGACAAAGTGTGGTTATGGAATCCGAAACGTCGCAAAGGACTCTCTCCAAAGCTGCAGACAAACTGGGAAGGTCCTTATACAGTCCTAAAAAGACTGAATGACGTTGTGGTGCGGATACAGAAATCACCACACTCAAAACCAAAGGTAATACATTACAATAGGCTAGCCCCTTATCTTGGCCAAGATGAATAAGATCCTTAAGTTCAGACCATGGTCCTTAATTATTTTGTAAATAATGTAATTATTTCTCTTTTCTTATCCCTTAGTTTTATTTTAATATTGGAATTTATGCTTACATCTCTTCATGTGCTTTGAATTTATTTGTATTGTATATGCTCTGGAATACATTGGTTACTTTATATGTGATTATTATGTGAGTAATTTGCCTGTAAATAGATGCCTCTTACTCAAGGATTGTACTGCCCGGAACGTGCAGTCTTTGAGGAGGGGGCAGTGTTACGAATTTTGTGTAAATAGTGTAAATAATTTGTATTTGAGTGTTTAATGCATTTATATTACTCTATGTTATGTTTATTTCATGTTAAAATTGTACCATTCACAAGCAATGCCGACCCTTACGTTATAATGGCGATCCAATGAGAACTTGGCGAAATCTTGGCGGTAGAGCCAAGTTGGCATAATTTTTGGCGACCGTTGGCGGCCAATTTGGCGATTTTGGTGTCATTGGCGACTATGTTGGCGAGTTCGGAACCCTCGGGAATCTTCTAGAAAGTAGTAGATCTCTCCACTAGTGTCACGTTCAATGACACGAGCTGTTATATTTCTGGAAGTTTCTGTCGCGCCTATAAAGGAGATGCTCGCCGGAACGGCGAGGAGTCTGTATTAAACCAGCGAGTAGTGAGGATTGTTTTGATTAGCTCGGCTGTGCTTGTGAATAATCTTTACTTACGTGTATTTTTAAACACTGTTATTGTGTTTGATTGCTGTTGAAGGTGTGAAGACCTTTGGATATTTACTCTGTGAATATCGCTGCTGAATCCTGTATTTAAAGGATTGGATTTTTGATAATAAAGTCGCATCGCTCTTAAAGAACTGTTTATTTTCTTTGTGATTGTTTTGCATAAAATCCCCGAACCCGCGGATCTACGTAACAATATATATACATATGACAGAATCATAACATTAAGTGAACATTAATTTTTATTAATTATCATTAAAGTATCGTATTGTCATATCCAAAACAATCGTTTATATAAATTTCAATTGAACTGAATACTTTAACACGTGAGGAAAAAAAAAAACCTTTTCAAGTTTTGACACAAGTCGCCAAAAAATTATGCCAAAGTGGTTGTATTTGTAATTCTTTAAATAATTAGTTTTAATCAATGAATTTTTATTAATTATTATTATATTATTGTATTGTTCTCCAAAATAATCCTGTATATAAAATTTCAGCTGAATGGAGCGCTTTAAAATGTATTTTATTAACGATTGAAAATTTCACCAAGATAAATAAATAAATAAATATATAAATAAATAAATATATAGAGATTGTGAGCTAATAGTAGGAATTGAAAATGAAAAATTTTCTTTGTTTTTCTTACATTTTTTCAACTAATAATTAAATAAAGCAAATGTTTGTTGTATCATTTTGTTCGCAATTTCATGTAGATTTTAGATCAGTTTACGAATATTAAATATGTTTACAAACTCGGAAGTTATTCATTAAAAACCGCGACTAAAGAAACACAAGTAGTCTTGTGACGGCTCACGCGTCCTTTCTCTAACATAACCTCTGTGTTCTTTGACGGCCACGATTAATGGCAAATCTTTTCCAACCCAAATCCAAGAAGTGAAACGAAGGATAGATGCAAATAAGATGACCTTTAAAAGGACAGAAGTTTTAGTAAGCGCGATGGCAATTTAGAGAAAGTTCAGTTCAGAAAAGGTAGAAGTGTAAATTGACGGCCTACCCAAGAATCACGGAAATCTCGCCATTAATACAAGGTACATACCATTGTACTCGAGCCTAACGGAATATCTGAAGTTGATTGAACCGGTGCTTGAAAATTCAAGGTAGGAAGATTATTTTCCGAATTCGAATATATTATTAGGAATGAGAGTAGGCGGAATATATTATTATATAGATGAATGATCCAATTGCGCGATCTGTGTTAACTACGGCTACGTGTTTGGTTTATTCTCACTTAATATAAGTTTGTTCGATATATAAGTAATTTAAGTTAAACTCTTAATAAAAGTCATATTAAGAATTCTAAAATGTCTCTTCATTTCGAGAATCCCACACCTCTAACTTACGCTGAAACCTCACGATATGGTCAGCAAAGATCGACCATATCACACAGTCTTGAGATGAATTACAAAACCAATGTTAAATAAAATCTTGTGTTGACGAATCAACTTTCCTGGATATTTCACGGAAATTTAATGCAATATTTTGTTTCTCCGAAAAAAGTTGGGGTCATTAGCTCCAAATACAGTTTAAATTCTAAATAATATTAAAAAAAAAAAAAAATTAAGTCAATTCCTACTTAGATCAACAAAGAAAATTTTTATTTTAGCTACTTTTTATTTAATACTTACAACTAATATAAATATGTATATACATATGACAGAATCATAACATTAAGTGGTAATTCATTTTTTTAATTATCATTAAAGTATCGTATTGTCCTTTTAATTTCAGTCCAACTGAATTCTTTAACACGTGAGAAAAAAACCTTTTCACAAGTTCTGACACAAGTCGCCAAAATGATCGCTAAGTTGCCAACGTGGCTGTATTTGTAATTCTTTAAATAATTAGTTTTAATCAATTAATTTTTATTAATTATAATTAAATTACTGTATTGTAATCCAAAATGATCCTGTATATAACATTTCAGCTCAATTCAGTGCTTTAAAATGTATTTTATTAACGATTGAAAATTCCACCAAGATAAATAAATAAATATACAAATATATAAATAAATAAATATATAGACAGTGCGAGCTAATAGTAGGAATTGAATAATAGACGATGTACTTTTTAATTCACAAAAAAATTCATTTAGTAATGAAATAATAGAAATAATAATTTAAAAAAAACATATAAATTTTTATTAAAATCTAATTTCCATAAGTAATAAATAAAAGAAAAATTTACAGATAGCTATTGAAACGATTGCTTTTTTTTTGAATGTTTGATTAAACATATAAATTTATATGAGTTAGAAAAAAAACGGTATGGGGGAAAGCCTATATATAAATATATATATATATATATATATATATATATATATATATATATATAGCAGTAAATAAATTTAAAAGAAGACTAATAAATCCTAAAACATCTTCAGATCAAACCAAAAGAACCAAGAACATGGAACCATTACAAACCAAAAAAGAGAAATTTAGCTAGAGTGGAAAAAACTATTATGATTTCCCGAGCTGTCACTGGCTTAGGACAGTGAGACAGGGTTAAACAGTGTTTTGTGAGATCTCAACCTTCCCCTACAGCGGAAATTTTCGACATAATAGCACATGAGAAAATCCAAGGCAAAGGCCCAAAACTCACGTGGGTGAATATAATAGCAATAGAATGGAATTGGAATAATAAATTACTATAGGAATCCGGGAGAAATAGACTAATATAAATATGTATAAACAAAAAATATTTGCACGAGAGGTTAAACATAATTGTGACCATAATTAATAATAATGAAAATGAGCGAAGAAACTAAAATCTTACCCGATGTACACGGATCCCAAAAGTACACTGACTCGATGCACGAAAAAAAACCCAGCATAACAAAGAATAAGGGCGCCATCTATATATGTTTTTAGAAACTAAACTCATTATACGAATATATTAAGAAAATTAAATACTATAAACGAAATAGAAATGAATATATTAAATAATAATAATTAATTAGCTATAATTTTGAAGACAAATATTTATTTATAAAATTAGCTGGATAGTTATAGTCTAGGCAATTTTGAAAGAATTTTTTATAATTATTAATTCTTAGAACTTCTTCAGATACTAAATCATTATTTCTTTTTATATAATTTAGAATAATATTTGTGAAAATTGAAATGTGAAGGGTACTATCCCAATATGGAATTTTTATAACATTAAAATCAAAAGTGTCTCTTTTATCAAAAATATTACTTATTAGCATATTATTTTCAACTTTTAATTGGAGATCTAGGAAGTTTGCTGACTCTATATTTGTGGCGTGCCTCGGCACCCACCTAATTCCTCTTAACTGGAAAGAACCGGCGATCAGAGAGAAGTGAACTGATATGAACGGACACTGGCTCTAACTTCTCTCTCTGACTCGCATGAGGAAAGACGTGCTTTCCCCCTTATTCAATTTCCATGTTTCAACTTAAGTAATTAGTAATTCTTATAATATTCTATAATGCTGTAAATTAAAAATATGTTTAACCTTTTTTATCATTCATTTTTACTATTTATATGGCGTGTAATAAACCTTAAATATATTCTCACTTCACGCCATAATATTGCTATTGGTTTCTAATAATTTCAAGTAGTGTGGATAACAACTAAAAATAGGAGTAAAGTCAACTTTTTATTACTAAAAATAATTAAGTCATCGATGTATCTAAAAAAGTAACAAGAGTCTGTATCAATTTTTTCATTCTCATCATAGTGTAAATAAATATCAGTCAGACTATTACTTGCTGGGCCCCCTTGTGGTAGGCCTTTAATTTGTTGATAATAGTAGTTATTATGAAATATGTAATTTTCTTTCAAAACAAATTGTATAATAGTATTATATTTATCAATTTATTTAATGAATATTTAATATAAACATTTTTAAAGCACTTTAATCATATCCTCTATATCAATAGAGTTGAATAAGTCGCCGTAGTCAAAGCTATGCAAGGATTTAATACTCTTACCTTGCATGTTCTCAACGATATCTTTACTATTCTTTACAATAATGGAGTTTGAGATATTGTCTAGAATGTGTTGTATAACTTTTTGCAACACCTTGCCTGGTTGTGTAATATAGGTATATATATATATATATATATATATATATATATATATA
>BMAV01001949.1:0-96793 GCA_019973955.1 Trichonephila inaurata madagascariensis | reverse complement strand
ATAAGCTTTGTAAAATTAGATATGTCACGTTCAATTGCTGATAAATTCTAGAGATGCGCTTAAAACGATAGCGTAGAAAAAAAAAGTTTATTTTCTAAGAATATAGATCGACCATTATTTCCTTCGGAAAAATGAAACATAAAAAATAAATAAATTACACAATTTTAAATGCATTTTGCTATTTCGGTTAATTTTTTGTTTCACCCAGTCACATATCAATTTAACAAAATATTTAAAGACATTTTTTAGCTTTTGGAAAGCTTTCTACATTATACACGCACATTCAGGCAATCGACTCTTAATTTGGATATTATAATTCAATACATTTGGTAATATTTGATGATGGGTATAACAATCTGATGACGGTTCAATCCTCATTATATCTGCTAAAATATGCCAACTATTGTTCCATAATGAAATCAATAGAAATACAGATTTTTTTTGACAGAAAAATGCTATTTCCAGAAAACGGGTTTCTATTTTAGCCACAATATTTGCGTTTATAAATACTACCAGATTCAATGAGATCCTATTTCATATTCGCAATCCATATACAAACGGAGTTTGCCTTGTTATTTTTATAATACATTAACGCGATTTAAAAATTCTGGAGTTGGTGTGAAAAGGAGTAGAAAAGAAAGGTAAAAACCGAAATTAAATAAAATGTTTAAATAGGATACTATATATCAATGTAAATGTTAAAATATATATATGCTAAGAAACTATTATTACTCTAACTCGTAGATTTCCTTGTAAAAAAAATTGGAAGTTTTAATAATTGCAACTGTAAATCTATGAAAAAAAAAAAAAAAAATAGTTGGGACATTGAGTTTTATAATTATTTAAAATTTATATTTCGCTTCAATAGAATTTTTTGTATGAATTTTATGAGGATGAAACATTTGATTAAGATGATGTGACAACATTTTATCTTATTATATACATTTAGTTGTAAGAATAATTCCAACAATTACAGATGTGTTAATGTGCATATTGTATCAATATTGTAACATAGATCGGGGATCAAAGATTTTATAGCATCAGTCTCAAAGAACAAGACTGCTTCTTCAGGAGCAATGGAAATTTATTGACGAAAAACAATACTTGAGATACAAGATAAAGTTCTGAAATTCACTTAGTAAATACAATAACACCTTCACACTTTCTACGGCGCTCAGACACAACTATCAGTGTCTAAAATACAAGTATGTAAATGAACATTCACAAGCACCCCCTCATTCTACACAGCAGCCGAAGTAATCACTAATGCCTGGTCGACTTTCATGGCCAAAACAAGAATAACTGATTCGCGAACTACTCCCTATTTATACACCTTTACAGATCTTTCGAAAAACGTCATTGATCGTGAAATTAGTAGGTTTCTCCACTAATTTCTAGAAAAATCTATATGGTAGAAATTGCAAAATATGGTCCACAAATGATACCAACTTGGCTCTATCGCCCAGAATTCGCCCAATTTCCATTGAATCGCCATTATAATGTAAGGAAATGGCATTACTTGAGAATATCACAATTTTAATATAAAATAAATACAGCATACTGTAATATAAACGTATTATATATCCAGATATAAATTATTTACGCTTTTTGAAATATTTTTTACAGAAAATTCGTACCAATCTTACATAGACGAAGAGAGAGAGACAAAAGCTTACGTCCTCATATATGTATATATATATACACTTCTTATCATAAAAGCCTTCTTTCTACAGTCTACAGTATATCATAAACGAACTGTAAAAAAATATACAATCCTCACCTCACTAAAAATATTATTCCATTTTTAAATTTTTAAATCTGAGGAACTTTAATCATTAGGCAAGAGTAAAAAGCAAGTGAGTTATTTGCTAACTTTAAAAATGCAAGGCACTTCTACTTTATTTAATAATAGGTTTTAGTAATAAAAACACAGACGAAAACAATACTTGAAAAATAATTATATAAAATTTCAAACTAACTAACAAAAAAACAAAACCATTAAAAATAATTTTAATTTTTTCCTTCAATAAAAATAAAACTCATTTAATTAAAATTTGTAAGTGGATTAGTTTAATTTTCTCATATTTAAAATCGATTGCATTTTAAAAAATTTTTAGCTTATTACTGCTTTATAAAAAGAGTGTCTCATAAAGTTATGCGATATTTTTTAAAAATTTTCTTACTATACTTTAATAAGAAAGTGGAAATATTAAATTATTTACAACAGCTGAAAACAGTTCGAAATGTTTTGGAAGATAATATGTCATTTTCAATTCCACTATTAGTTAACACTCTCCTATATTTATATATATATATATATATATATATATATATTTTATATATATATATATATATATATATATGTATATATATATATATATGTATATACACTGGTGTGCAAAACTTAAGCAACGGTGGGTTTATTGCCATAACTTCACGAAAATTCATCTGAGAGAATGTTGAAATGAGGGAGAGTATTATCTACGTAAGGATGACGAAATCATCGGCGCTAAAAAAGGAATAAAACGCATACGGTATGGAATCAAAAAAAAACAGTTTATTGAAAGCATGTATCAAGACTCATGATTTTTCATCCAACAGGAGAACAACAAGCAGATGTTCCTTAATATGGTATATGCCTCCCCTTACTACAATGGTTGCTTTGCACCGTCTCCGCATACTCAGAACCAGCTGGTGCAACATTTCTTGAGGTAGGAGTGCCCATTCCTCAATCAACATCTGCTTGAGTAGTTGGTTGTTCTCCGGATGATGTAAGCGTGTGGCAATACGTCTCCCCAAAGCATCCCACATATGTTCGATGAGATTTAAATCTGGGGAGCTCGCTGGCCAATCCATTCGAGTGATATCTTAACTTTCCAGTAGCTCCTCAACAGCAAAAAAGGGGATGTGGCCGTGCATTGTCACCCCAAAAAAATGAAGTCTGGGCCAATGGCACCTCGGAAAAAGATGCACATGGGGAAGAAGCACCTCCTCACAATAGCGATCCCCGGTTACAGACCCTCTGTCGAAAATGTGAAGCTCAGTTCCGCCGTTCAGCATAATACCAACCCAGACAAGAACTCCGGACCACCGTAACGATGTCTTTCCTTGATGTTACTGGGATAAAACCGGGTCCCGATTTTCTTCAAATCAAAACGCGTTGAGAATTGCTTCTGGTACTGAACCGACTCTCATCCGTAAAGAGGACACGACTCCATTGATCAGTTGTCCAGTTTTTGTCTTCTGGCCCACTGTAAACGGTGGCTTCAGTGGCCATCTTTCAACGGGGGGCAGCGTTCAGGAGCGGGCGAACAGGCCCCTTTGTGAAGGCGTCTGGCCCGGGAAACCGCTACACTTGTCGACCTGTTGCTGTACAGAGTTTCGAACAATGGCGCTTGCTGACTTCTGTCGATCTTTTTTTGCCTTCAGGATGATATATCGGTTATCCCCTGCAGTTGTCGTCCTCGGGCGGCCACACCAACCCCTAACAGCTGTACCTGTGGTTTGGAACGCTTTCCAGCGCGCAAACGACACTTTTTTTGATTCCGAACTCTGCAGCTACACTGGTGACAGTACGCCCTCCTCCAGCTTTCCGATCATTCTTCCACGTGTGAAGTCGTCCTGGTGATTTCTTCTAGCCATATTTCACGAACTGGCTCACTGGCACTTGCAGAGAATATGGTGAATTGCGTCTTCGTCCTTCATTTCATTCTACTGTTGAGCAGCACGCGCCGACATCACGCGTTTTGCTTACGCTCACATCGCTTCTGACGTTTTGTTCCTGATATTTGCATACGCATGACGTTTCTACTGACTTACGTGTTCCCTCTACTGATCTCAGACCTTTTCTGAAATTTCTCGGCTGTCTGCTAAATTTTTACATTGTTGCTTAAGTTTTGCATACTAGTGTATATATATATATATATATATATATATATATGTCACAGGTTTGGAAAGTTTAACTTTAAAATTAAGTAAGTAATAAATGAAAATAGATCGAGCTCTTTACAATGGCGTAAGGATTTGTGTGTAAATAAGTGAGAAACGCATACTCGAAAACTTAGCTGGTGCCTCCTCGCCGAAGTATTGTTTATTGTTCTACTCGGCTGCCCACTAAAGGGCAGCCATGTTGGATTTTATGTGATTGAAGCAAAATAAAGAAGTATTTTTGAGATGATGCCCTCCTCATTTTACCAGCAGGCCAGGGTATATATATATATATATATATATATATATATATATATCTTATTCAAATTTTTATTTGTTAATAATACACTTTTTGTTCATCCACTCAAGTTAAAATACATTTTTTAAACTTGTAGTTTATGACACTTGATGTTAATACAGTCTTTTTAAATATTAATTCATTAATTAATGAATAAATATTAACAAACAAAAGTAATAGTCCAACACCATATGGAAAATCGCTCGTTGTGTCACTGTAGCGAAAAGGAAAGCGTGTTAGACTTATAATCTAAAGGTCGTGGGCTCGAACCCCACCTTGGATGGCTCAATTTCTAAGAATGGGGTTTCTTTTTACTATACTATTTTGTTGGAATAATTAAATTTAATTTATGAATAAATAGTAACAAACAAAAATAATAGTCCAACACCATGTACAGAAAGGAAACTGGAAAATCGCTTTCTATTTTGCCATTTAATATTGTGATTTTGTCATATGCCTATACCTATTTATACCTATATTTATATATTGTCATATGCCTATAACTATCATATATCTATTTATATAAATTAATAAAAAGTAATAAAAATAATTTTTTTTTTATTGACCTAAGTAGGAATTGACTTAATTTTTTTTATTTATATTACTTTTGCTTAAGTAATTACAGCAAATATGTTCTCAGCATTTTACTGCTCTAATATAATATTCATAAGCATTCAGTAGTTTCTGTTAGAGACGTCTCGATCTTGTTCATCAGTGTTCCCCAACCTTTTTATCGCAGCGGATCAGTCAACGTTTGTTAATTTTTCCGCGGCCCGCTGAGGGGAAGGACGTTGATTGTTTACATTTTAGACTGTTTTGATTGAATAATTTTTATTCAATTGCATTTAATCGTGACTTCATAATAAAATATAGCCACTCCAAAAAATGAATATAAAGTGATTTTCATAAAAAGTGGCCCAATCCCAAGAAAAATATACCACAGTAAATAAAAGAGAAATAATTTAATGTTTTTAGTGCAGACAGGTAGTATTTGATACACGGAACGGGGGTTGAAAACCATTGTTGTAGATGATTCTAGAAGTAAGAACTCTACAACTAATAAATTACGCATCCATTTTACTCTCAGATCTATAAAATATTTCTCTCGCAAATTCCTATCAAAATATTCCCTCGGTAAATATTAATTCCAACACACAGAATAGTGAATCATGCCATCAAGGCATTCTCCTTTGTCACAAAATCACGAAAGAATTACACAATCCGTAAGATTAAAGGATCGGTTTTGTCAAGTAGATGAAGCTATCGACATTTTCAGGATAAACCCCGGGACGTTATTACTGATTTCAAAAGATGCTCAGGGAAAATCAATACCGTTTCTGACTTTCATTAAACGAATCCTGCCAAGTACACAAAAGCGCGGAGGACGACTAAATAATGCATCCGCATTTTGCTCCATGTTAATTTATGGATCCGCTAAATATTTCATTGCTACCCGTTCATTTTGTATAATTTGATAAGTGTGTCTCAGTAAACGGCAGAGTAAAGGTTTGTTCTAGAGAAGAGGAAATGGATGATGTGTGTGGGAGTAATAGAAGATATAATTTACTATCTTCAGCATAAAAGGAGTAATTGCGAAAGCTTTGTCATGTAATGGAATTTAAATATTGAAATATGATGTCTTGGGGATTCTGAACAGTTAAAAAGTGAAAGATCGTAAATTCATGTTACGAGTAAACTTCTGGAAAAAAGGGTTGGCTCAAGTAGCGATTTAAAACATCTGTCGATAACGTATAGAAAAACGAAAAGTATGGGGTTATTGTTCAGCCAGGGAGAAAAGATGAATCATTTGAATACAACACTCTGAAAGGTAGGTTCCAGTCTGATTAATAGGGGTGACAGATTTTTTAAAAAAATATGGAAATTACTTTCTTTTTTTAACTTTTGTTCTATTTGATAATTAAAAAATTTTTTTTAAGTAAAAAACTTCTGTAGCCGGTTTTTTTGGGGGGAAATCTTATGGGTTGCGTCACCGATATGCTTGTATTGGTTAAACAATTAGATGAATCAATAATGGTTAACTATGCATAAAACCCCTCAAAACATTCTTCCACGTGATGATGAAATAATTGCAGTGTGAAAAGTCTAAGTATTGTTGTAATTAATGATAAAATAATGCAAATAATTTAAAAATGTTAAAAATAAAGTACATTGAAATTTAAGGTATCCGCCCTTTTTGGGAACCGTTTTTGAAAAAAGCGTAAAACGAATGTCTTTTAAATATTTAGTGTCACTTAGTTTGGAAGAAACGTATGAAATTGTTTTAAAGCATTTTTTACAATAAAAAGTTTATTAAATTCAATTTTCCAGCAAAAAAGTATTTTTTAATTATTTATTTTTAAAGCAGTCTCCTCTTTTGGAAAAATGCTTCTGAATAATTTTTTTTTTGCCTATATATAGCCGGCCCCTTTCACAGAGTCTGACTAGAATACTTGAAATATATAACTTAAAGTGGATTTATTCATAATTTATGATAAAATCCAGTGGAGAATTTTTTAAAAAAAACACCGAAAAATTTCCCAAATTTGGGAGTAACTTGAAAATAATGTGAATTTTTTTAAAAAACCCAGTTCAGGCTCTCTGGGGAAGTCTTAGCCATGTATGTAAAAAATTATTTTTTACAGGGATTTTCAAAAAGGAGAACATTTTAAAAATGAATAACTCTAAGTTTATTTTTTCCAAAATATTGGGTTTTAAAAAATTTTTTTTTGTAATAATATTTTTTTAAAAAAATTTTATACGCGTATTCTGATCTAAAAATAAAATTTAAAAAAAATTCATTTGAAGGTTTTATAAAACTACAATTTCGAACGTAGCCGGATACCTTAAGTAAATACAAATACCCCCATAAAAAAATATTTTTAATTGTTTTCAGTTAAATTGTATTTATATTTGTCAATCTTGTACAAACTGAAAATTTTTAATAAAAAACCATATTAACATATATAATTGTTGTCGGTATCAATAGATGTGAAACCGTATTGATGTTGATAATTTTAATTCAAACATTATGAAATTTCAAAGATTAATACTAAAAGTTCATAGTGTTGTTCACTTCTATCTTCTATTCTTCACCGCCAATTTTTTTTTTTTTTTAGTGGAGATGAAAGCCAAGTGTTTGCTTTATAACAATCAGATTCGAATTAGGAATAATGTTCGGGTACACAGTACGATTCAATTGACGAAAATCGGTCAAAATTGCAAATAAAATCTTTTTAGCCTAAATTATTGAGTTCCTACTATTAGTTTACTCTCTCCTTATATATATATATATATATATATATATATATATATATCTTCTTCAAACTTTCAATTGTTAATAAAATACTTTTTATTCATCCAATCAAGTTCAAAAGGATATTTTTAAACTTGTAGTGGATAACACTTAATGTTAATACAGTTTTTATCAAATATTTATTCATTAATTAAATTAAAAAATTAATAAATATTAACAAACAAAAATATTAATCCAACACCATATATAGAAAGGAAAATCGTTCATTGTGTCCCTGTAGCGCAATGTATAGCGCGTTGGATGTGTAATCCAAAGGTCGTGGGTTCGAATTTCACCTAGGATGGACTAATTTCTGAGAATGGGATTTATTTTTTACTCTACTATTTTATTAAAATAATTAAATTTAATTGATGAGTAAATAGTAACAAAGAAAGGCCCAACAAAACATGTATAGAAAGGAAAATGAAAATTTCAAGAAAAATCTCTTTCTACTTTGTCACTTAATATTGTAATTATGTCATATGTATAGATATATTTATATTAATTGTAACACACACACACACACACAATCTAATAAAAAGTAGATGAAATAAAATTTTTCTCTGTTGACCTAAGTAGAAATTGACTTAATTTTTTTTCTATTACTTGTTTTTTATATAATTTTATATATTTAAATAAAATAGGAAAGATATAAGGTCATGGTAATTTTAAAGTGTACCTCAATAGATTTAACCTGTGTCCTTCCCAACTTGTAACTGTAATGCTAATGGCGTGCAAAGTGTGGAGAATTTATCTTTTTTTATTCAAAATTTAAGAAAGAAAAAAAAATGTCTAATCGTAAAATCAAACCACATGCTTTTAAAATTAACTGGCCTCCTAATTTTTTTCAGTTTGTTTCAAGTAAAGCTCCGTTCATTTCATTTTGCATCATCATTGATTTGATTTTGTAAATTTTTCATTTCTCTATTTTTGTAACTTCATTGTATTGGGGTTTTTTCATAATTCTTTTCTTTTTTTTGTAATGAATTTTTTTCTTTGTAACTTATTTGTTTTTGTTATTTACTTTTTATTTTAATTATCTTATTTTGTTTGCTTTACTTACTTTGAAAGCCCTGTGTGATACTTGTAGTGCACGGGAATTATTTTATTTGTCTTTATAAAAGTTCTAAGTTAAAAAATTTAGAGTTATGATAAATTTTATGTTCATTTTTATTCACATTCTAATGACAAATGAAACATTTATATCAGAAAGAAAAAAATAACTCATTTATTTTCGTTTAAAATGCTAAGACTTTTTTCCCCTACTGTGCTAAATGCTTTTATTTTTTTTTTATTTATTGATATTTGTGCATATAACAAAAGCTGGAATGCATTTTTGAATTAAGTAATATTTATTTTTTCTAAAAAAATTGTTGAGAATTACATATTTTCCCAGGAATTTTCAATAATCATTCAGAAAAAGAAAGAAATTTTACAAATATAAATCACGATAGCAGAAAATCCATACCAATTTGTGCTAAACATAGTTTGACTTATTTGTAAATTCAAATTTTATGTGTGTATTTTAGTTATTATAGGAGGAGTAGCATTTTAAAATCCCTTCATGAAGACTTCTATTCAAAAAATTAAATGGTTAGCATTTTGAGAACAAAATCTGTTTTACGTAATCCATATGCGTTGGTTACAAGCAAAACTATTGTGAAAACCAATAAATCAAAGATTTTGTAAAAAATCGTTCTTTGTCCCTGTAACAGAAAGAAACTTTCACTAATACTGAGATTAAACTTGAAGCTGCCTCTGATTTTACAAGTCGAAAACATTTCAATGTACATATAAATGCTTGCCTAATTAATGAAACTAGCCACATTTGCTTACTAGAAATAATTTGTAATTTTGCTACATTGCTTATAAAACAGTTATTTTTTTAACAATCGTGAAAGTGTTTGTACTGAGTGAAGATAAACCATATTAATAAAAGTTATTGAATTGAAAAAAAAAGTATAATGAAACTTCGTAATTCAGTTAAATCATTAAAATTGTTGTAAAAATTTTCAAAGATACGCTCTGTTTTCTCAGAGTATATATTAGTCATTACCAACAGAATACAATCCAAAATATTCTGTATCAGACGTCCAGGAAAATAATCCAGCTACTAAAGTTTAATTTTAAAAACAATTAAAATAATAAACTTAAGTTTTAAAGGCAAATGATTAAAGTACATTTTTTTATATATATTTTAAATATAATCTCGAAATATATGACAAAGACATTTCTGCAATGAACTTCTTAGGCAAAAATAATTTTTGTTGAATGAAAAACATTTTTATGAAAATTAAACCCGTAACTGCTTATGAAATGTTATGCTATTGACTAGCCAGTGCTACCGTTTTTCACAGAGGCACGCATACAGGGTGTATTAGGGGAATAAATAAGAACATTCTTCTCTGAAATAAGTAAATCTTTCACAAAAACTTCCAAGGTCATTTTATTGCGAATTCAAAGTTTCCGAATAATTTCACTGCTTGTGGCACAAGGAAAGGCTCGTATGTATATATACGCCTGGGGCAATTACCGCACTCGTTAGCAAGACATATATATGCACCGGAAGAACTTAAGAGGTTGAAACTTTAAAAATGGTACTTTTAGACTAAAGTGGTGGAACTTGTTTGAATTAGGTTGTCTACAAATGGATCAGTTGCAAAATAATTCATAACTATTTCCGAAAAAAATTAGACTTATTTCTTTTCTGCGGAACTGGAACTGCTTAGCTATAAAATTAAATATAAAAAACCCAACACGTCATGAACGTTAAAGAATAAAATGCTTTTCTCTTGAGGAATGGACATTTCTCTCAACAAAAGACACGAGAGAGTTGGTAAACTATATTTTTTTATAGCAAATCAAAGATAATCGGTGCCAAACATTTTCTTTGCAAATTACTTATGTTGATATTTACATGAAATTTATTGTACCAAACATTTGCAGGAAAATTAACTTTCATGTTATGCATGTTAATTTCATGTTAAAAGCTTTAGCATGAAGATGTGCTTAAAATATACTTAAGTTTTAATTTTTATTTTTTACTCTAAATATATTATAGATATAACATATATTTCTTTCCAATGGGTCTGCGTGTTAACATTTCCCCATCGCAGACCTAATGCGTTCCCCAAGAGCTGGTGTCACTTTTTATTGTGGCACTATATAAGTGGATACCAATTGCCGCATTTTTATTTGACGCCTAGTTTCCTACCCAGAGGGAGACACCTGAGCTCGACGATGCGAAATCATTCTCGAAATTAAATTGTGTCGAGACCACCCAAGTCAAAAAGACACTCAATCAATGTCTGACATGGCGTATAATCATTCGTGAATCATGAAAATCCTCTGGCTTAGGCCGGGAGCGAACCTACAAACTGGGGCACATAAAGACAGCGCCAACCAACTATTCAGATCATCAACAGTAGTTTTTATGTACTACTGAATTAATACAATTCCATATTTATTTTTGATTAAACTGTTTAGTTTTATAAAAAATAGTAAAGGTTTTAATATAATAATTTATTTCAATCTGATTTAATCTTGTTTTGCATCGGCACTGATTTTAAAGAAAAGTTGTAGATTTTTATTTTTTTATTTTTTTTTTAAATAAGCGACATGTATGCTTTTAATTTTTATTTGGTTTATAGGCTTCCTCTTTTTTCAAATGTATAAAGTTTTGATTTATTAACATATTTAGAGTCACTTAGACATATTTTCTAGAGTTATCTGGCGCCATTCCAAGCATTATTTTTATGGTTATTACAGAGTCAGAAGATGTATAGCTACTAAAAAAGAACAAAAAACCTTTCGGTATCATTGTTATAACATATATTATAGCAGCACTGTTAAAATTTTAAATCCTAGCTATTACTCCTAAATGCGTATAACTCAAAGCAAATAATATTTTTAGTTTACCGAAAAATTTGTTTTAGTTTTTATATTAACTTAACTATAAGTGGAACAATTTACGTCGCAATGAACGAATTGATTTATAAAAAAAATGAATTCAATATGAATTTTAATTTTGAATTCATTTTTCCTTGCTTTTAACTTCTGGAATAATATTTACTTTTATAGTTATTAGATTTTTTCAGATTTAATTTTAAAAGATTTAAGATTAAATTTTAGAATATTTAATTGACAGGAGGATTTCCTAAGAGAGGCTTATAGTAAAATTGTTGTTTCGTATATTTTCATACTGTATGAACTACTTTAATATGCAATTCATATTCAAATCTAAATGGGTATATTTTTTTTTTTAACTTTTTTAAATTTTAAATATTTAGAGTAACCCCCAAATATTTTTAAAAATATTTTAGGAAAAGCTACACCCAAAATTTTGGGGTTTTTAATTGTTTTAAATATTATAATTCAAAATTAAATTAGATATAAAAAAAAAATTAGCATATTTATTCTTTTAAAACGAAAAAATTTTTAAAATAATATTTTGGCCCTTTTAAAAGGAAAAAATTTGAAAATTTTAAAAAAATTTATTAAAAAAAAAATTTTAAAATTTAAAAAAAACTTCTCAGTTAAAAATCCCATAAAAAAAATTTTTTAAAAAAGTTTTAAAAAAAAAAAATTTTTTGGGAAAAATTCAAAGGGCCAAAAAAATTTTTTGAAATGGGAAAATTTTTATTGAATTTTACCCTTAATTTGGTAAAATTTTACTTGTTTATTAAATAATTAGAAACAATTTAGGAGTTTTTTTCAAATTAAAAAAAAAATTTAAAAATCCTTAAAAATATTAATTTTTTTATTAAATTATTCAAAATAAGATTTTTATTAAATAAATTCAAAAATTTTTTATTTCCCCCATATAACCAAATATAAAGATTTCCCCCGGGTTAAATTTTTGGGGAAATATTTAAATTTAAAAAATTTCAACTTTAGTTTTTGTATGTAAATTTTTTTTAGGGGGAAAAGGTGTTAATTTGGGGGGAATTTTAACAATTTTTATTTTTAAATTTTTTCAATTTTAAATTATATTTCTGGAATATTAAATTCTATTGTTTTGTTAAATTTTGGGGGAAAAAACCCAAAGTTTTTGACTTATTTTTTTCCTTTTGAAAAAAAGAATTTTGTTATGTCAAAATTTTTTCCCAAATTCTTTTTTTTTACAAAATAATTTTTTTAGGGGAAATTTTTTAAATTTTTTTTGTCGATTTTCTTATCCCGATTTTGAAAAAGTGTTTTTTTTAATTTCTTTTTTTAAATTAAATAAGGGATAAAAAATTGGCATGTAAAGGCTTTTAATGAATAAAAAAAAAATTGTTTTAAAATATTTTAAAAAATTTTTAAATTTTTTTTAAAAAAATTTTAAATAATTTTTTTGAAATTTTTTTTTTTTTAAATTTTTTTTAAATTTTCCTGTATTATTTCAATTTAAACCCCTTAACTAAAATTTTTAAAAAATTTCCCCTAATTTCAGAGTTCCCACTTTTTTAAATATTTGGGTTTTTTTTTTTTTCTTTTTTTGGTAAAAATGGAAAAACCCCCTTTCTAAGTATATATTTCAAAAAAAAATTTGTTGAATCCCAGAGTCTGAGTTTTATAAACAAAATATTAATATAATAAGCATTTTTTTAAAAAGGGGAAATTTTAAAAAAAAATTATTCTGTTAATTTTTTTTCCAAATATTGTATTTAAATATTTTTTTTTTAAAATTCCCTTAAAAAAATTTTATACATTTTCAACTAAGTGACACCTAAATATCATAAAAACCATTTTTCGCTTTTTAAAAATTTGGGGTTTGAACATTGTCGGAACCCTTTTAAATTTTTTATTGGAGTAAAAATTTTCCTTATCTTAAAATGGTTTAAATTTTTTAATCATTGATTTAAAAGATTATATTAAAGTAAAAATTGTTTTAGAGGTTAAAACTTTAACGAATAGAAACATTTTTTCCAATTTAAAGAAAAAAATTTGGGAGACAAAGCATCCTTTTTTAAGTTTTCCATTAAAAAAACTTTTATTTGGTAAGGGGGAAGCCCAGCTAATGAACTTTTACCCTTTCGAATTTTGGAACTTAAAACACTTTAAACCTCAATAATTTACAAAATTTAAAAATACAATATCGAAAATTTATATAAAAGAAAAATTCTTTGATTGAATAAAACCAAAAAAAAAAATATAATAAAAAAATTGCAAAAAATCTTGAATTAGAAAAAAAAAATTTATAGGGTGGGGGAAAAAGGGGTGCCTAGAATGGGCTTGAACAAATAAGTGAGTTAAAGAGAGAAAGTATTTAGATGAAAAAAAAAAAAAAGTTTTGGGATTGGTGGATTTTTTGTGGATTGGCTGATAGAGAAGTCACTATTTTTGAATTTTTAAGTTTAGGTGGAGAAGCGACCAATCATTGGGAGTATAAATGGGAAGAATTTAGGGAATACAATTAAAAAGAATAAAAAAATTTAGATAAAAAGAGAAGAACATACTTAAATCAAAGAAAAAAAGCAGGATGAATTAGATTGATCTTTTGGACTTGGAAATTAAGATCAAATCTATTTTTTCGATGCTAGGACCCAATTTATTTTTAAGTTTTTTTTAATTTTTTAAAATAAATTGGACATTTTCCCCAAAACGTATGTCTAATAGTGGGTATTTTACTCGCAGCTCTGAGGTCTATTCTGGAATAAATATTTGCTGATAGTAACTTAAATTTAAAATCATATCAAATATTATACTTATAAAAATATATATAAATTAATTATTTAAATGAAATAATAGAGAAGTGCTTTATATAAACTAGTTAAACATAAATTTTAAGCAAATAAATATTTTGGAAATTAAAAATACACTTTTTAAAAATTGCATTGTTTCTTATACTCCATTATATGCTCCTTTCTCTATATTTATTATGAGAGTAAAGGTTTTATCTACATTTGCATTTTTCCTTTTAAAAATGTTACTTAAAAAATATATGTCTTTTTAAAACTAAAAAATATGTCCTTTTCTCTTTATTTATAATTATTAAAAATTCTTTACAAGATAAATTTTATTTCTATAAAATTTATAACGAAGATTATTATTTTTAAGAATAAATAGATTTATTCTTTACACGCCCTTAAAAATCGCATTGTTTTCTTTAATAAAACATAAGAATTCGATAAAATAATTTATCAGTCACCTTTTGTTTACTTTTGCAATGACAAATTTAATTTTTTAAAAAAATACCCCTTTGTTATGTATCTTTCACATATTAAATAATTAAACTCTTTTATAAAATATTTTACCTGATTTAAAAAAAATTTTTACAAAAAAAATAAGTTCCCAAGTTTTTGCAAAAAAAGGAGTGTAGCAAAGGGAAAAACAAAAATTTTTTTTCTTATTTTGTAAAATAAAGTATTCTGTACTGTTAAAAATACTAACGAGTGATTAAACAAAATAAAAAAATTCCCTTTTCTTCCCGTTATTTGCATTTTAAACTTTCCGGGGGAAATTTAATTCAGGGAAAAAGGGACGAAAAGTAGAAACGATATTAAAAGTGCCAAACAATTCAGCAGAGATTACACGATATTTAATACTTTTCTAAAATTGTTTTTAAACATATCACATTTATTATAATGCATTCATTAAAGTTCAGAAAATCATCGAATATAAACGCATTCTGCCAAATGGAATAAAAGTTAGTAAAGGGTTTTTTTCCATCATAATAGAACTTTGGGTAAATGTTTATTTTAAAAGCTCAAAAAATTTTATATTTTTAAAATTCTATTGTATTTCAAATTTTTTAACGAAGGGGAAAAAATTGAACAATCTGAAACGCGTTTGTCATTTTATAAGTTAAATATTTAAAAATATAAATTTCTTTTTTTTAACTTTTTTAATATTTTTTTACATTAACCCTTTTTTAAAAAAAAAAAATAAAAGGGGCCGGCTAGGTGGGGTATTGGTTGGCTTGGCCCTTGGCCCTAGTTTGAGGTTTCGACCCTATCCCAAGTGGGTGATTTTCATGATGCAAAAAGTTGACAGCGTCTAAGTAGTATGATTATGTGGCATGTTAAAGATTCATTGAGTGCCTATTTGGCTTGAATGCTCCTGTTAAAATCAAACTACTAGTGCAATTTCTCATCGTCAGAGCTCAAGTTCCTTCTTCTCGGAAGGAAACTGGGCGTCAAAATTAGACTGTGGTTATTGGTATCTACCTAAATAGCTCCACTCTAAAAACTGATACCAACTTCCGAAGAATGTACTAGGTCTGTAATGATATTTATCAATCCGCAGCCCTATTTGAAAAACAAAAATAAAAAGGTAATGATTCATAAAAATAGTATAAATAGAAATAAAATTTCAAAAAAATTATGCGTGTTTTTTTTTTCCGGTTGATATCATCCACATTGTGTATTTTATACATAATACTAAAAATCATGTAAGTCTTTTTATTTCTGAGAAAACAGTAAAACATTATTCTAACCGTAAAAGAAAAATCAAGAGAAACTGCTCACCTGTAAAACTAAGAGATTTATCACATGTCTTATACATTTCTACTCGTTTTTGATCTTTGTATAGCTATAATATTTCATCATTCTTTCTTTCAACATAACTTTAGCTTCGTGTCAGTTACTATAGCAACACATATTCAATATATCTCTTTCCTCCCAGTTTTGTGAACATTTAGATCTTTCTAAATGCCAGTATATCTTGAAAGAATATTTTCTTACATGTATTTTTAATACAGAAAATATTTGTAAGGTAAAAATACATATCATAACACAAAAAATATTGACGCATTGCTGCCACGTGACTTTACTATGATGCAGTGATCATGAATAATATAGACTGGTATGAAAAGTAAATAAATAATTAAGAAAATGAATAAGTTATTTAATGAAAAACAATTTTGATAACTTTCGCAAATGTACTCGCACTTGAGTATTTAATGTATCCAATGAACAGGTCAAATATTTTTATTTAGGGATGTTTTAATTTGAATTATCTTTCTATGCTTTTGATAACATATAATTTATCTACTGGGTAAAGGTCTCTAAAGTAAATTAAATGATTTAGCAACTTAATTTATTTTTGTGCTTTACACAAGTATTATAATTCACACCACACTTAAACCTTTTTAAATGTAATTCCCCTACATGGTTAAATTAAAAAAATGTTAATGCCTTCAAATAATTGACACAGTATTTCCTACCAAACACACACACATTTTATACATTTCGTGTTCTCTCTCTCTATGTATTAATTCACTTTAATTTCCTCTCGAGGGATCTGAATCCATAATGGAGTTTCGCTTTCGAGCCCTCCTTGATTTCACATAATAATTGCATTTATTTTACCCACCTAACGAGAAACAACCATATCTCACAAAAAACAAAAAAGTGTTTTTAAATCAGGATGTTGCAGTCTTTCATCTCCCGCGTATTTTGGCCAATCAGAAAAGCTTTTACTGGAAATCATACGATTTTGACTGCCTCCTGTCGTCTAAGATTATAAAAGGTTGAGATCTCGTTAGCGAAAATAAAGCCTTAACTCCAACAGCCGAAGCCCAGCCTCCGAACCACTCTCTTCCCCCACCAAACCAAGAAGTCAAAACAAGCAAAGTCTCAGTACAAGACAGAGGGTAAAGGGTTGCGCTTGCATCCCGAGTCCCTCCTGGAATCCGAAAAGCAGGATATTTCAAATGTCTTATATGATCGCTTGCTTATATCTTTTGCTGAGTTTCGTGACATTGTTTTAATGTTACGGTAAAATAAATGTAGTCGTTTAAAGTACGAAAGCCGCCTTTTCCTTTCCCCGATTGCAAGAACCTGAAAAAAGTGCCCTTCTCAGTACCAAAATAAATTATAACATATATACGAGGGGTGATCAGAAGAAAATGTTACAAGTCGAATAAAGAAATATTTATTAAAAATAGGCAGAAAATACAAAAGGGAATTAAGAGGCATAAGTGTCTATCACATTTTGACATAATCAACATGTCTATTTAGGCATGTAACAGAACGCAGAGTGAGTGAATATTAACGTCGCACTGCTCAGCTACACGAGGGCTTTTGGCACCCCCCTCTCCTAACTACCACACCAATGGGAGGACGTTTCAGCTCTCGATAGATTTAACATGCGTCGCTGCCCTACACAGCGGGTCTTTAGTGGTACTGGGCTCGAACGCATGACACGCCTGCCATGATCTGATACCTTAACCACTAGGATGCCGCAGCCCTCATCAGAACGCAGAACGAACTTCTTTAATCCATCTTGGAAGAAATCAGGTCCCTGTCCATTAACCCTTTACCTACCGCATTATGATTTACGGCAGTTTTTTACGGCATGCAATATTTTTTTGAATCACTACATTGAAAATTAAGGAATATACATAAGCAAAATACTGAACTTTGGGAAATTTAATCCGTTAGAGCTAATTAATTAATTTAAGATATTCAACTATAAAACTAATTATATACACTGTTCGCTTAAAATAAGTAGTCAAATCGCTTTCTAATATCTTCATATACATACAAAAAAATTAAGACACTTTTCGACATTAACTACTTTTCGGAATAAAAATGACTGTCTTCAGAATCCGCTGAAAACGCCGTAGGCTGAAAACGCAATTTCTGCTATAAAACTATTCACCTTCCTCGTTAAAATGCTCCTCATAGAATCAGTGCTGCCATATATCATGGAAAAGTGGAAATAAAGGATATTCCTGCTAAGTATTGTCAGAGTATTCGTAAAAATGGTTATTTTATGTAATTTTAAAGTGAGTGGTACTTATAAGTACCGTCGGTAGACAAAGGGTTAACCCAGGTCTCGGTGTATGTTTTCACGGCATTGTCTTGGAATATCGCAGCCCATCAGAATGATATGTTGCACGCTACCATAGCTCAGTTCCAGCTCTGGCTAGATTTCACTCAGTTACCCGTCAATCATTTTGAATCATTTCTTCAATTCGAACCGTGTTGATTTTTGCCGTTGAAGAACTTGGCCGGCCGGTCTCTACCATATTGCTATTTGCAACATCCTGTCTGCCTGATTGAAAAGAGTGACACCATTTAACTACCTGTTGTCCTCTAATTACTTCTTCACCATAAACTTCCATGATTTAACTGTGAATGGCCGATGCGGGCACATTCTTCACCCATAAATATCGAATCACGGTTCACACTTTCAAACGAGACCAATTTCCTAAATGTCTTGCCATTTCAATCGTCCTGAACCGTCTGGGACTTTTCACTACCTCCCCGCAAACCAGCTGTATGACAAGTAGCGCCAACTGTCTCCATTTTGGGGAAACAAAATTTCTCCACAGTACGCAGTTTTCAAATGCTGTACCTTTTTACTTTTTTTTCTTATTATTCCTCGTATATAGAACAGTCGAACCTGTATATAACGAACCTCTACATTGCGATTTTTTCTATATAGCGATCTTTTTCTTGGAACCTTGAACATTTCATGATTTTCTTCGCAAAATAACCACTCTATAGCGAAGTGCATTTTTCAAATAATGAACTTTTTTCTTTTGTGATTCAATTTTTGTTCTCACTTTTTTTTAAAAGTATTTCTGAAAAATTTTTCAAGTTATTCTCTCTTTAACACATTTTATGGTGGTTATAAATCTTGAACTGGTTATATTAAATCCTAACTCGCCGAGAGCAATAGAGTTCTGGACATTTCAACAAAGAAGTGCAAACTTTAACCCCCATTGCCTAGTTCACTAGAAACATCTTCAATATCATCTTTCACCCTCAGTGGAGTTGTCTCGGGTCTCCGTGTTCTAATTATAAAATAATGTATGTTTAATATTACTTGTATGCTTTAAATTATAAAATGTTCTTAAAATTCATTAATTTTAGTATAAAATTATTTTCTTAATATTGAAAATACAGTGGATTCTTCGGCATTTTTTTTCTTGTTTTCTTTAATGTTTTTCTTTCTTTCCTTCATTTTTTATGGGTATGAAATATAAAATAAACAAATATTAATTTTAATAAAAGGTGTGAATAATTACTTTTTTTAATATATAGTGTTTATGAATTAAAAATTTGCTTTATGTAGTTTATTAAGTTATTAAAAAATGAACCCCTACATAAAGAATTTTCTATATAACGAACTTTTTCCGGGATTCAGCGACTTCGTTATATAGAAGTCCGATTGAAATCAAACATCTTCAGGAGACAATTTTTCTAGTTTAAGTTGAGAAAACAAAAAAAAAATCTTTTATTTCAGAGTTGTATATTTTATTGAAGAACACCCACATAGCAAAATACACCAACACAAATACGCACGGAGAAGTAACAAAGGACAAAAGAGTCACTTTTTCATCTTCCTGAGATCTCAGTTTTATATCTTTATTCACCAGAAGCTTTTCGAATCTCCGTAATCACATGGTTTTCGGGGTTTAATACGCTAATTGAACATATTCAGTGGCTGATCAAATATTACATCTTCTCATAATAAAATGTGTTAATAGGACAGTTTTTGAGGAGATAAAGTTGTGTTTAAAATGACAAGCGTTAGACAACATATAAAAGAAAATGATTATCTCTCAATGCAGTGCTTCTCAAATTTCCAATGTTTGTGACCCAATATACAATCATAACTTGCATCGCGTCCCCCTCCATACAATAACGATGTATTAAATTCAATAATACTATGACATAAAACATACAATACGACTTAAACCTCTTAAGCCCCAAACGTATATAAACGTCTCACTCAGCCACTGTGTTTATTGTCCTCAGACGTATATATACGTCTTTCCGAAGTTATATCTTTTCTGTGAACTGCTTTCCATAAAATTATTCCGATGGCCTTAGAAAGCAATAAAATGACCTTGACAGTGTTTGCGAAGGATTCACTTATTTCAGAGGAATTGATTATTTATTCCTTTTCTACCATCCCCTCAATACACCACATACGTTTACCTACGTGCTTAACGGGGGTATTGAAAGTGAATCGCAAAATTTTTAATCAGCATTTAAGAGATTAATTATAAATAGTACAAATTACAAGATAAGTGTTAATGTTGACATATAATTTTATTTATGACAAATCCATAGGGTCACTGATAATTATTAAACTTGTCCTTTACTTACTATTGTTAAGTAAATTATAAAAGAGAGATTGTGACTACACTGATACATTTATAAGTGTATTATATTGTAAATGAGTATTTTATTTTTTATTATATCAGAATGTATTTGTTTGTTTACTTTTAGTAAATCAATAATTTTTAAAAGAATTTTTTTCGCGACTTTTCAAGAGGCTCGCCACCCCCTTAGGGTTAGTCGTCCCCTACAGGGGCGCGCCCCACAGTTTGAGAAACACTGTCCCAATGGCTTCGATGGTTCACGAAAATCATGAATTGAAAGAAATTTATTACAGAGAATAATTACATGTACTTTTAACTATCTTAATGAATATATTTTTAAATTTAAATTAATTGTATGTTTGCGGTTGGTGTTATTTTCATTTCTAGTGATAATATTTATTTTCTCTTGCATCTGTTTATTTTTGTGCCAGATTTCTCATCGCTATATCTCTCAAATAACTTAAACAACACACAAGTTTGAAAGTTAAAATTTATTTTCTAAGCGTTTGTGAACATTTCGAAACATTTATACTCAGAGAAGATATTTTCTTTGATCTGCAGAAATCGAAGTCTGGGAGATAAACTTATTTAGAGTAGAGACCTTAATTCCACACTATTAAAAGTGAAATATTGTTGACTTTGAAATCAGGTTAATAAAATGATTTTCCACAAAACTTTACGGAAATATTGACTTATAGCAAGAAAGAGTTAAAGAGAAAGGAAAAGTTTTGGCAACAACTTTATCGAAACATTCTATTCAGAAACTTTCCCAAAATATAGCTAAATTTATTACTTCAAAAGTATTTCTTTGAAAATGTCTGAAGAGTTTTTCATCTGTATCGTCTAATTTCTTCAGAGAATTTCACTAGGAAAAATCATAGGGAACATCAAATAATTATCCTTATGATTTCCCCTAAATCATTCGGTTTAATGGTAACATTCCAAAGAAATTCCTTAAAGGTTGGAACAAAGTTCGATTAGTAAAGTCCTATTTTTCCTTATTAAAAATGGTAATTAAACCGAATATTAGGCTTTTATAGAAAATTATCGTGAGTGTTAATGCTATAATAATAAGTTGCTCGTATATTGAAAAACTAAGAAATTTAAAATATATTTTGTAGTCTAATTTAAATTGAAAATACATTATAAATGTACACGAGATGCATTGTTTGTACGTATATACAAATAAATACTGAAATTATCTTTAGAAACAATTTTGATTATTATAATTATAAAATGTTTCATTTTTAGAAATTTGAATTTTTTCATGTTATACATTTATATTATTTTAAGATAAAAACATTTTATGGGAAGAAATGAAACATATATTCTTATTTGATTTGATTCAATCAAACTTTAAAAAAATAGAAATATTTGAGCATTTTGTATATTTTTGTTGCTGCTGTATTTCAAATTTATCTCTCCTTTCATAAAATAAGTAGCTGCTTTTTGAGGTAAGAATTTAAGCTGCATCAATTAATTTTTAATAAGAAAAAGAAGAACAGGCATAAAATATTAATCGATATTTACTTTTCGCTTATCTGATGACTGATATTATACAAATTTTGGTAAAAAGTTCCAAACTATAGTGTTTGTTAAAACTTTTATATTATATATACGCAAATAATAATAAAAGATCAATTTCAATTAAAAAGCGATCTAAATTTAATGTGGTAAAATAAAAAGTAAGATATTCAATTTTTAACTGGGAAAATAAATTCGATAAATCATTAGTAACAGCTGTATCATCATGTGTATACTTAAGAGAATCATTTCTTTTTTCATAAAATTAATTTAAAATAAATTGGTTAAGACATTTTTATATAACTTGGTGCACAACAACGAATTTTTCCTAGCAAACTTTCGACCATTCTTTAAATAATTTAAAATGCTAGAATATATCGATAATCTCATGTATGTCATTTTAATGTCTTTGTGCTTTTTCTTTATATTCTTCCTTTCTTTATATAATTTCTTTCTTACTTCTGTATGTTATAAAATTTTTAATTATACAATTTTTATCGAATATTAATTCAAAATGTATGAATATAATTTTCTTCCATTGAAATAAAGTAGGTTTCATTTTATATTAATGTATGCTTTTAACTAGTTACAGTTTTTGGTTTTTTAACTTGCAGCACAAAAAAATAATAAAAATATTATAACTATATCATATTAATAACCCAAACAACTTTTACAGTTTTTGATTTATTTTATTTTAAATTTTTAAAAATTTAAACATTTTTTAAAAAATTATTTTTTTTTCTATAAATTCTTTGAACATCATCAATTTATTAGTTTTTCTTTTCTAATATTTATTCAGTTTAATTATGTCAACATGATTTTACACATGAATCATCATATTTTATTTTCTTAGCAAGTGCGTGCACCCATACACACAAAGTGCATTTATTACAAAAATTCTAAGAAAATAAAGTTCGTCAACCCAAGAGAATGATATATTCGTTTTTAACTTATACATTGCTGTATTATTTGTACATTTTTGATGAAGGAAAAATACGCCATTAAAAGTAAATAAATTATACATTTTTTGTAAATTTAATTATTTTTGTTGCGTAAAACATTTCGGGAACAAAGGACGTTTGAAGAAACATATCTCATTAACATGAGAGCACCAAAATTTGTGTGAGATCCAAAATATATAAATTTGCTCTTACCTGCCATGAAAGGCTTTATCCAATGGGCTAAATTCATGTGACGTCATAATAACATGATAATTATAACCACGTTTTTCTAGCTAATCTGTTCAGGTGCTTCGTCTTTGCATTTGGCAGAAACTTTATCTTAAAAACTACGTGCATACAAAATGCATTTTATTTCAAAGTACATGCATAAAATAGAATTTTTTTTTATTTTAAAATCTTTTTGAAGATTTTTCTTATAACATTTTAATAACTTCATGCAATAATAAAATTTGAAATTCTGTCTCAGTTTTACAAATAGAACCTGTATTATTAGTTTAATGCAGTGCAACTCAAAGTTTCAATATTCGCGACCCGATATTCAATCATAATTTTCATCGCCCCCCCCTTATACAATAAAAATGTATTGAATTCAATAATTTACACTTTGACACTAAAACTACGATATGACTTTAACCTCTTAAGTGCCACCGGCGTACATAAACGTCTTGTTCAGCCAAAGCGTTAATTTAACTGGACGTATATATACGTCTTTCCGAAGTACGATCTTTTCTGTACACTGCTATCCATAAAATTATTCCGAAGGCTTTAGAATGCAATAATAGGACCTTGACCATGTTTGCGAAGGATTTACTTATTTCAGATTATTTTTTTATTTATTTCTTCCCTCACCCCCCTCCCTCCCAATACGTCATACTCGCGCCTATGTGGAAAATGGGATGCGAATCACGCATCTTTTAATCGGCAGCTAAGGGATTAATTATAAACTGTACAAATTACAAGATGTGTGTTAGTTTTTGTGTATAAGTTTATATATGACAATCCCATGGGGTCACTGGTGAGTCTTAAACTTGTTCTTAACTTAGTATTGTTAAATTAATTATAAACTACATTGTGCAGCACTGATACATTTATAAGTGTAATATAGTGTAAATGTGTATTTTGTTTTTTATTATGTCAGAATGTATTTTGTTTGTTTACTTTCTGTAAATTAATAATTTTTTTAAAATAATCTTTTGTTTTCAACTTTTCGATATGCTCGCGCCCCCTCGTAGAGTTGTCACGCCCCCCCCAAGGGGGCATGGCCCATAGTTTGAAACGCTTCGGTTTTAATGTCTGTTTTGAATTCCATGGAGAGCTTACGGGTTTGTCTTTTATGTGGCAGTCGTCATGAATTGATCCCCTTATGAATGCTTACTGCAGAGTTTCTCCCTTCGATACTCTTTGGAAAGTATTTTTTGGTAATGAGCGAAGAAATGCGTAGACAAAATATGCAGTTAGAAAAAGTATAAAGACAATAAAAGACAGTTTGAAATATAACTCCAGAACTAACCAGAAACCGTAAGTAATATGCAAGAAAGTATGTCAAGATGATTTATATATTTTAGACAGGAAAGAAATAGTTTTTCAAATGAGATGTAACCGTTCTTCAAACTTTAAGATAAGAAGAAATGAATTATTGAGGACCATATATTTTGGGACTGGGACTGTTTTGGAGGAAAAAACTTTTCAATGCGCTGAAATTTAAACTCACTGTAGTTTTCTCATATGCAGGCAATGCGAATACGTTGAATAAAGTTTTCAAGGCAGTATTTATTATTAAGAAAATTCGTGTTTTGAACGACCATTCATGGAACATTTGTATCTCTATAGATTATGTAAATATATAAAATACAGCAAATATAATTGTAAACTTAATTAAATAATTAAAACTTATTAAATATAAAATTTACTCGAATTTTACCTTAATTATTTTGGAAACAAATTTGGTATATAATACAAATAAAATAAACCAATTCAGATAGTTAACATAATTTCTTTCTTTCATTTTGACAATTTTTTTTCCTTAGTCAATTTTAATAAATGCTGTAAAAAATATCCTAAAATATATTTAAATATTTACAAAATAATTTTAAGAGTGCAACAGTTTTAATATATGATAAATAGAAATATCTTTCAGAATTACAAATTTTTAGTTATTTTAATATACCAATATATTAGGACAAATAATATTTTTCCTACTTGATTCAAAATTTAAAAGATAATGAGCATATTATTTTACCAAACTTTTCTTTAGTGTTTAAATTTAAAATTTAAGTTGTTTCTTAAATTTTAAAGCATCATAACATTTTTAAACTATGCGTAGCATAAAATTTTTCAAGCATATTTTAATTCAGGATTATTTCTTAAAATATTCATCAAATATAATATGAAATCAAAATCGTAAAAATCGTTTGTAAAAAAACTTAGTCATAAGTTATATTATTGTATCATACGTATTATATATATATATATATATATATATATATATATATGTATTTCCTCTTTCTTCAAATAGACTATATAATCAAAAAGATTATTAAATTAAAAATGTTAACATTAAAATTAATTAAATGTATAATATTAAGATAATATTTTGAGATTAATTTACATTTAAAAAGAAAATAATGTACAAAATATCCATCAGAAACCATACAATACTGGAAATTTACGTAATATTATAAAATCTAATTTTTTTTCTGACGGTTGCTTTTAATTTAACATTCATTAATTGATCAAAATACGTTTATTCTTCAGATTTCTAATACACTATTATTTTTAATTTAAATATACCTTCATCTACACGGTAATCCAAAACGCATGTATTTTTTGTCTGTTGAGACATTCGCGCTTTTACATTATTCAAAAAGTAAATATATATCTTACATGTAGTACATATTTTACTACTCTACTACCTTCAAACTAGTAAACGACTTCAAAGTCTGATGATTTTTTAAAAATAAGTATAAGATTTTTTGCCTAAATCAAATTCAATAGATTCTAATTTTTTTTATATTCAAAACAATCGGGTGTTTTTTTCACTTGGGTTAACTACCAGACAGACGCCGCAATGTATTCTAATTAGTGAAGAAGTTTTGAATATCGTGAAATAAGGAGCATCGCACATTGCCCTGTTGGAATGTTGTCGCTCACAAAATCTCAAGATAAAAGGAGAACATTAGGCTTTAAACCTCCTGTAGCGTATTAGATACGAAACTCACAGATATAATTTTTGTGTACTAGATGTGTGAACTAGATGTATAACTAGAGATATAAATATATACAATTTATTTACAAGCACATCTCAAAAAACCATCATACATCCAGACCACGTTTTTACCTTCTCTTCTAGCCCGGTACGCTAAAAAAAACCCGGTCTTCTCCCTTGTCCCTCTCTAGAGGAGTCTATTTTCGAAACGTTAGGGGTAAGGCATTTTGAGCAGCCCTTCTCCCCTACAATTTCAGGCAGTGCAGCATCCGCTCTCCGATTAAGACATCATGTCATAATAATAATCGTTACACTCCATAGGTATTGCAGAGGTTGGTCATTGTAGCACAAATCGTACTGAGGATTTGGGAGTATAGAATCTTATATTACCCTAAGTCATGCTACGAGATAAATGACCATTATAACGATGCATAAATGGAATTATTAAACAGTCTCCATCCACAGTATCTCCAGACTTTAACCTTTTAACTGCCGCCACCATATATATAAGTCTCTCTCAATCAGCGTGTTAAATGCTTCAGACGTATATCTACGTCTTATTGAAATGCGATGTGTTTCTTCGTGCTGCTATCAGTAAAACTAATCCAAAGGAATTGAAATACAATAAGATGAACTTGATTGTATTTTCACATAAATGATTTAATTATTTCAGATAAATATTTGCTTATTTATATCTTTTTTTCTTTTAACTCTAATACACCGCATAAGCGTGGGTAATACCTTACTCCTAAGTTATCTTCGTGACCTAGAGGTGTGGGATTGAATGAAGAACCAGGCTTTGTCATGATCTTAATGTGTCTTTATTAAGTTTTAAATTTTAAAAACTTAACAATGAAAATTTTAAATTATAACTTATATAGAGGATCTGGGGGAGAAAACACACAATACGAATTGTAAATAAGTGCGATCTTAACCACTATATTTAATTTTCCCCGTTATTCCCAATCTCTTTTTTATATCACATTATAATAGATACTAGAATGATCCTCCCTTTAAATATCTTTTTAATCGAACCTCTGGGATATTCAATACTGATTATCTCGCGGGGAAATTTGGGATCCCCTTGACTTGATTGTTCTGTCACGGATAACTTCACACTCAACGAGGCCTCTTCCCCCCTCGTTAACGCGTTTAAACCAGACTACATAATCACTTCCCCATAGGTCTCCCCTTTCGTTATTTTTCCAATTTTAAAAGGGTTTTTAATTTGCATGCTCCTTTTTGCTTCTGGATTTCGTTTAAAAATTTTTTTTCCCCCAAAAGAACCCAAAAGGAGATTTCGGGAAAACGCGATGGCCCGTCCACGTGCTTATGGGAAAACGGGGAATTTTTGAAGCAAATCGCGTGAGTTTTAATCGGATGGTAAACGGGTTAATCCAATCATCTTGGCATTATAAGCAGAAGCGTTATTCGTCTGCAAAGACAAAGCTTTGATATGTGGCTGTCCATGTCAACAGATCAATGCTCTGTTGCAAACACAAATGTTTGTGGTTTTGAGGCAAAAGTATTCGCAGCAATGGACACCTTGCGCACATTCTACTGTTGCTGCAGATGATGTTGAATGGCATGTTCGGACACTGGAAATTTTGTGGGCGGGATTTGTTTGATATGGCTCCTCCATTACTTTCATGCTTGCAATACGCCTGTAATAAAGTATTGCGTTGCGATAAGACAGTGGTAAATCTGGCCGGTGTTCAGTTATTCTCTTTATTCCAGATTAGTACACTTGTAACATGGTGATCAATAGCTGGAAAAGAGATATTCACTTTCTCAAAGGAAACAATTTGTGCTTGGTCAAATTCAGAAACGTTTCTGAATAATACTTATTTTTCTCTTCGAAGTATAAAGCTGTTCCTAAAAATCATCGCAGGAAAAGATTTTATAGTGTTTTAAAACGTCATTTTAATCTTTTTCATCGATCGTGTTAGGGTTACATACATTGTGTGCCTCTCAAATGAAATGCAAACATTTTTCATATCCGTCTGCACTTTATGTATAGTAAAAATTCCATACAGTTTGGTGTGAGCTGGTCAGAAGCATAAATTTAAAATGCTTATCAGAAAAAAAAATATTCGGATATATATCTCCCCATGCGTCAATACAAAAATCAAAAAGCTAACTAGTAATAATAATAAAAAAATTCTCCTATTTTTTCGATAAAAATGGCAATGAATTGAAATATTATGCTGCAATCATTGAAAAACACCTTTTGCTTAGCCTTGCATATGGTTTAACATATTCAAACTTATTCAGTTTTTATTACTTACTTTTTTTCAAAATAATATGAAATTCGATGAGAAAAGCACCTTCTGGAATGCATTTAGTTTGTTTTTTCGTTGAGAAACACCCTTCAGTGCCATCCCATTTGTCGCTTGTCGACGCGCATGATAGAGCTGATTTCCCATTCACTGGGCATGAATTCACTCGAGCCAGAACACAAATGGCCGGCGCATGCAGATTCAAATCCTCTTAGAATATATCCTTCAAAGGCACCTGTCAGATTCTTGACACACACAAGATTTATACCTTCGTCTTTCTCTTACTCTTCTTCAACAAATCTAGATTTTATTTATATATATATTCCCTCTTTTTCTCACACAATTTTTTTTTCTGTAAAATAAAATGGGTAAAAATATTTTATTTATATTAGTCAAGGGTTTGCTGGTGATGGGGTAGTCAGCAAGATAATAGCTTACCTTGTTGGATAGCCGTGATATCTTTCTGTTGTTGTTGTTAATGCCACCTGTTTGGCGTTGTCAAATCGGGCCCCGCGAAATTTATAATGTCAAAGGAGTATCTTGTACGCCTATCGTTTGCCGTAGCACCATGCGGGTGACAGTACGATTTGGCTCGGTTTCACATCAATTTTGAGAGAGAACACACTGGGTGGGTCAGGAGGATTCCACCTCTCTTCCCTTTCCACCAACCTCATGACAGGCCTTGCGGCTCGACGGTTATTTAGAGTACACCCATGCCACGAAGGCACCACACATTTACACACATTCATGATTCGAACCCAGGCCCTACTGCACGGCAGTCAGTGCCTCTAACCACTATATCGGATGGGTGGCTGATGTATTTTTTCTTTCTGTATTTATTTCTGATCTATTAATGATATATAACATCAAATAGATAAATCTTTCCCGAAATCTCTTTCATTGATTTCCTATAAAAAATTCACCAAAAATGTTATAAAAAGATGTGTCTGTTGATGGCAAATTGCCTTATATTTAAAATAATATTATAGTTAAAAGTATGCATATACATATAAATATTTGTCTTAAGTGTGCTATCTTTTTATAATAGTATATGATATAAAAATTAGATAATTTTTTCCATAACTGTAAATTTAATAAACGTATATAAAAATAAATTTTAGACTAAATTCTAAATAAAGTTTTTCTACTTCTTCCTCAGATTAATTAAACAATACTCATTTGCTTAAATTTAATAACATCATTATTATTTTTATTGTTTTATAAATGTAGTATATTCATGCTTAAGAAGGTGGTACTATTCAAGATTTTAGAGAATTTCAGAGTACCTCGCAAATATTGTATAAAATAATAAAATCCCGTTCAATAATTTTAAAATTTCTTAACACAATTGTATTCATAGAACTAACATGAGTTAAAAATAATGTTTTTAAACAGAATAACTGAATTAGTGTTTTTACTTTTAGTGGAATCGACCATTTCTAATGCATTTCCGACATCTTTTAAGGTATTTCATTTCATTTGGACATCCAAAACTCAAAAAAAGGGAGACGACAACCTCCACTGAATCGGAAGGAAGATATAAGTAAATAAAACCTCCGGCATGCCTCGAATTCCGAAATTCGAAATCGAATATGGCTGTTGTCGAGATTAAAAAAAAAAGGTCTTTGTTGTGAAATGCGTTAGTGAAAGAAGGATTGGCATCCTGAACATCGAAATAATGATGACTGGTAATGAATAGAGCCGGAATTCGTCTTTCTTATTGACAAGTAATACGTGAGATGTCTTTTATTTGAAAACAGAAAGTGGAGAGGTTTCGGGAAATAAGAGTGAAAGGGATAAAATAATGATATTGGGAATCACGTAACTGCATTTACTCGCTGACGGGAAGATTAAGTGGTATTGCGCTTCTGTCAGAAAGTGCTTATTATGATAAATATCTGAAATTCCTTGCAATAATATAATTTTTGCGTCAGTAACGTTCCAGAAGATTTTGCTTTTTTATCTTCTTTCTATCCCAAGATTGTGTTACCGGATATAGTTAAAAATATGATAAACTTTACAGAGAAGTTGATTTAAATTATTTTACTGTAACGTAAATCGTGGTTTGGGGATTTTATGCAAATCAGTCGCAAAGAGCAAGAGGCTGGATGGACATTTATTGTCGAAAAACAACCCTTGAAATACATTAACTTTATTCACAGAATAATGCTCAGAAGGCCTTCAAATCTTCTAAGTAGCGTTTAGACACAACTATAGTTGCTTAAAATAAAAGTATGTTAAAAAAGTATGTTATTATTCACACGCACTCGCTTGCCCTTCTCAACGGCCTACTGAAAATAATAACTAAAGGCTGGTCGACTCTTCACGGTCAAATCAGAACAATCTTCAAAGGTCAAAGCAAGACTAACTGAGTTTCGGTGATTGACTCCCTATTTATAGGCCTCACGGATCTTTCGAGAGAGATCCTCTTACGTCATACATCGTGATATTAGTAGATTTCTCCGGCGATTTCTAGTAGCCTCGATATGGTCACCAAATCGTCAAAATGTTCGCCAAAAATGATGCTTATTTGGCTCTTTTAACAACGCCGTTTTCATTGAATCGCCATTATAATGTAAGGAACGGCATTGCTTGCATTAAAATATATTACAATTTTAGCACAAAATAAACAGAGAGTAATATAAACGTATATTTCACATCCAGATATAAATAATTTACTCTATTTTATGCAGTCAATATGCAAAATGCGTAACGTTAATATTAACGAATGGAGACAGTAATTTTTTTTAATTTTGTACTTTAGACCAATAAGGAAGGCTATTGGCACTAGACTTCGTAATTTTGAACCATGATGAATTTTTCGTGAACTCTTCCCCGTGGTTGTTTAAAAAAAGAGAGATTTTAAACAATATAAACACTTTTATTATGATTGTCAAATCACAATCTAAATCCGACTTTAGCTAAAGGAGCCGCCAGATTAGGTACTAATGTAAATATCTACAATAATAAATTAAATACTTATCATGCATAAACGATCCTCATCAATATTATGCGTCCTAAAATGACCCAACCAATCCTTTCTCATGAATCCAGGTAGTTTATACTATTACCTATTTAAATTCTTATGACAACAATCACCAATCTCTCTCTAACTTCTCTCTGCACTTGATTTTGTATAGGACTCTCATTAACATAATTCGTGGTTTCTTTACACAGAAAGAGATATTATATAGTCCATTAAAGTATTTACCCTAGAGAATTAGTAAGAATCGCGAATAGAACATTGCAAAGTGACACGAACTATATCTGAGATGGCATACCCTCTCCATACTTTCATATCCTGCCAACTTGAGGACAGATTTAACGTGCGTCAACCTCTCTACACGGAGATTCTTCAGTGGTACTAGAGCTCGAACTCATGAGATGCTGGTGACCAGTTCGTGACCATGACCAGGCTATTGTAGGCCCTTATTTTTAATGAAAATTTCGCTTTAATAAATGGTAATAAAATAAATTGGATTGATTTAAAAATGAACCTGAAAAAAATTTATTTTTATCTCGCTTGAAATAAAAGAAAGGAAGTAAAAATACACACACGAAAATAGTCTAAAAGTGTTATAATAAGAGCTCTGAACATTTATTGGCTTTTAAATGGTAGATACACTGTTCCAGGAATTTCAGTCAGGAAAAAGTCCACTTACATTTATTATTACATATTTATTACGATAAAAAAT
The DNA here is from genome assembly GCA_019973955.1 of Trichonephila inaurata madagascariensis. Classification (NCBI taxonomy): domain Eukaryota; kingdom Metazoa; phylum Arthropoda; class Arachnida; order Araneae; family Nephilidae; genus Trichonephila; species Trichonephila inaurata. The sequence continues at coordinate 64,566 of BMAV01001949.1, read as the reverse complement.
TAGTCAAAACTTTGCACAGCTTTTCTTATTTTAATTTGGTTATTTGTTGTCTTGTGACAAATCGATATTATACATTTTCAAACTGTAGAATCAGCTTTGCAATTTATCCGAGTTGCACGTTAAACAATTTTGAGAAGAAATATTTGTGCAATTTATCATAAGGCAACATGTATTACGTACACCACAAACGTATGCTTGCAAGAGTTACTAAAATTGTTATGTATTTTGGGAATGCAGTTTAAGTATATGAAACAGATTTAATTTAATTTTGTTTAAAAATACAAATTAAGAATAAAATATTAGCTTCCAAAAATAAAAGTGTAGAATCCAATTCAGTAGATTGTACAAACAAAGAGGTAAAACATCAGTAAAATTTTCAAATTAGGCTTCTTTACAATATGTTTTAGTCTATATGTTTAGTCTAGAATAAATGGAGATGAATGCTGTTTGGTAATGTTCTTTGCAATTTAGTACAACTAAATTGGTTTATTATTGCTCAAATTAAGCAACAAATGAGAATTTTTTTAAAATCTAGAACATATATGGAAGGAATTTTTGTTTCACAAGGTTCTTTGCAATCAAAGATAATTATGCTACAAATAGCATCAGATTGAAAAAATTAGTTAAACTAATATGATATAATAATCCTCAAAGGTAACAAATGAGAAATATCTCAGTCAGAATTTTTTATTATTTTTTACACAAAAAATAATTTAAACATATATCGGATAGGATCCAAGTAACTTCGATTAATGAGGGTTTTTTTTGTACGTAGGGTGTTGCCGAATGTGAGACCAACGGTTCTAATTAATTTAGAAGGGTGACAGCAAATAACAATGGAATGATGAATCAATATAGAACATAATGTAACAAACCACATTTAGTCGGTGAAAATCGCAATAATAGTAGCCACCAGGAGGACGATGAGCCAGACGAAGGAATAGGCCAAACGAATGTTGGGATTTATAGCGCCGTGGTAGGATTGAAGAAACCTACACGCGTGCATTTGCTGCAGGAGGTACTGGCCATTGTGTACCACAAAGTGTGGTTCAAACATGAGGGTGCATCACCATATTTTTCGAATGTGGTGCAACTCCATGCACCATGCGCCGGGAGGTGTATTGGGCATGGCAGGACTATTGTTTGACTTCCACGCTCCCCGGACCTCAATCCCAAGGATTTCATCTTCTGGGGCCGCTTGAAATCGCTTGTGTATGAGACACTGGCAGCTACAGTCTAGGATCTCACTGTACGCATCCCTGTCACTTCAGCTAACTTCGCCACACAATATTTGTTTGAGCGGGTTCGATAATCCTTCGTCTGTCGGTGTCAGCTGTACTTTGACCTACGAGACTGCAACTTCAAACAATTCCTGTGACAGTCACTTGCTGTTGCATTTCTGACATCGATTTGTGATACATTGTGCTTACTGTAGGCATGCATGATTTACGTCTAATAAATGTATTTCTTGCCACTCATTGCCCCTTTTCATCTACACGATATCAAAAATGTTTTTGCGAATTACTCCGACTAAATATGTTTGCGACCACATATTCTATGCTGATTTTTTATTTCACAATGTTGCCTGCTATCATCCCTCTGAATTGGTCGGATGAATTCGGTTACATCCTGTGTATTAAGCACAGAAGAATGTATGTATATTCAAACAATGTTTATGAAATACAATTAAACGTGGAATTAATTATGTTATATTAATTTTCTATATTTTGCTTTTTCTAATGTTAACCAATAAAACAATAAAAGTGGTATGGCTTGGGTCATTTTTATCCCAAGAAAAGTTGCAATAATTTTTTTTTTCTAAACGACAGTTGCAATCTTGACAGTCGATCCCGTTTTGCATTTCTAGGATTAAAATTCAATTAATTTAAATGCATTTGCATTTAGAGAACTATGTTGTTCATAATTCTTTTGTTCCCTTTTCTAAGCACAAAATAAACCATTATTACTTTCCCTTTACTATCCATTTATATGTTGGCGTAGTTTGTGTGCTGTGTACTCTTTAAATATTTATTAATTTGTTAGTACATACTACAATTTTTGTAATTTTTACTGTGCTTCGGTTAATTTTCTTTCATTTTTAAAATAAGAACTTAAAATCTGAAAGCGTGGAACTCTTTTCTGAAGCCGAATAACTTGTTCTATATTAGTTAATGGAAAAACTGACTAAATTCACATAGTTGAGAGGAAATAAGTTTGAATTTAGTGAACAGAGCAGAGCGATAGATGTGAATAATATATTGCTAGAAACTTTGAAATGCTTTTAAAAATAGTTTTAAAAATTGTTTTATGTTCTACGCTCTGTAGACTTTAAATTGGCAAAATTATAATTATACTTCCATCTCAACATTTGACTTTATGGGGATTCTGTTGTAATTAAATTTAATATTCATGAAAATGTCCATTTCCATATGTTACGCCAGAACTGGAATTAAATTTTATCTGCTTCATCTTTGATTTCAAGTGTAATCTCAAGCTTCTTAGATATTCTTTCGAGAAGACTAAAAAGAAAAAAAATTGAATCCCCCTTTTACTTAGACATTTTAAATTATGTTTATTAAATAAAATATACGGAAAAGTTATGAAATTAGTTCAAATATTTTATTTTTATAAGAAATTCATTCTAATTGAAAGAAAACTTTCTTATTAATCTAGAAGATAAGGAAAATAAATTCGTCTAAATGAAAACTTTAGTGTTCACTTATAATAGCTGCCGTCGCTATGTTAGCATTCTTTCTGTACGGATTTATGAAAAGTCTGTATTTCCAAATGAAAGATAGTTGATTAATTAAAGGTTAATGAAAAAAGCTAATTAATGCAAAAAAGAGGGTTTCTTTTCAAATTTATTTTGTATTTCAGTACACTGGTATGCAGATCATTGTCACTTATTTTTGTTTGTTACCAGAAATATCCTGCAGATCACAATGAAAAGTATCTACTAAGTTTTACTTAATACAAAATAATTACTATGCAACAATTATAATGCACTCGCCTGACAACTCACATTTAGTGAGACTAAGGCCGTCCATCCGGTATAGTGGTTAGTGACACTGACTTCAGCGCCATTGGGCCAGGGCTCGAGTCCCAGAGAAGGCATCGATGTTTGTAAATGTATAGTAGTGCCCTTGGGGTATTGGGGCACTCTAAATACCCTTGGACCTGCAAGTCCTCTCGGAGGTTGATGGAAGGAGAAAAAAGTGCGGGAACCCCTGACCACCCCCAGGGTGTCCTCCCTCAAAATTGGGGTGGAACAGAGCCAACATGCACTGTCACCTGAATGGTGCTCAAATCTACGGCTAACAACAGGTGTACATCTATACCACAAATAAAGTACAGAGAAGTACCAAAGCGTGAGTAAACTTTTGCGCAATTCTTATGGGGTCACACAAAAGTTTTGAACAAAATGAGGTGGCCACTCGAACAGTTAAGATCCCCTGCTTTAGAATACGACGTTAATGAACACTCACTCGCACATCCGATCGTATAAATATATCATTAAATCACAATCATCTAAAAAGGATGTTACGAAATGGAACTAAAAGTGAGCTACTACAGAGTATGGTCTGTTCTTACAATTATACAGTTCCACACTGTAAATACGTAATATAAATGAGATAGAGTTTGTGAGTTCTATGGCAAACAGTCTTTTCATGAAGAAAAGCTGCTTGTCAGGTCCTGAATGTTTTAAGAACTGCCAATGTACCAAATAAGTTGTATAAGTTAATCTGTCTGGTCAATCCATCTGGCGAATGTCTTTGTTTTTCAGAATTTCTTCCACGAGCAATTTCATTCTTAAAAACGAAGTAAGGTACATTTTCAAGTAGAATTATGATGTGGTAGATTTTTTCCTCTTGATGTTTTCTAACAAGCATATATAGCTGCTGTCAAAGATTTGGCGGTCTGCCGGGCCACCTATCAAGTTTCTTCATCCATACCGGTTTCTTTCTCAGAAAATTATAGACCTGGTTTGAGCCGTCAGCCTAAAATATGCCCACAATATTCGATGATGACGAAATTCGCATAAAAAGTTGTTTATCCATAAAAATGTTTAATTCTTATATCTCCAAGAAATCAAAGTTTCTTTATTAAATACTTGGAGATCTTTCCCAATGAATGCGTTTAAATCACCACTACCATCCGATATCATTCTATGATATTCGAGACATGTAGTAGATTCTTGCTTCCTTCCAACTATGTTTACTGGTTAAGGAGAATCTGGATGTATCATTGAAAAGAAAAGTTTCTACACTGAAATTTTTTCCTACGTCTATGTTTCCTGCACCACGCCAAAAGAGCCTTTTTTTGTACAAGTGCATGGGATTCTAAAGGTTGCATTTTTGAAAAAATCTTTTAACTGTCATTCAGTCATCTTTTTAATTTGTTTCACTAAATAAGCAAATTATTGTAATTTTTAATACTTACATGTATTATAATATAGTAAGACCCTGCTTAACGCGGGGGATACGTTCCATTAAAGTAGAGCGTAATGCGAAACAGCGCTAAACGAGGCTACCTTAACATGTAAATAATGGGGTTAGGGGAAGATGGATAGAAAATTGGTTAGGTATTAAAGTTAATAATTATGTTTTTTTTAATAAAAATTTAAACCAAACATTTATTTATTACAAAAATAAAACAATATAAACGAATATATACGCTATAAAACAAATAAAATTCTAAGTCAGTCCATCATTCCAGTCTATTCTGTGTTCCAATTTTCCACGCTTTTTTTTTCGAAGGCATCTATTCAAGTTGCCAAATTCAACGCAGCACTAATTGAGATGGACGTTCACAGAAGTCTAATCTTCTAATCACTTGCATTTAGTTTCCAGTGAAATGTTTTTTCTGGTTACCTTTTCTTTTTCTTGTTTTTATTATCACCTTGACAAAACTAAAGATCATAATATGTGTCACTTGTAGTAATCGTTATAGTATTATATAGAATTTATATTTACAATAATATCAACACATTTCAACTGATAAAAATGCGTCCGTACATGCGCATCAGCTTGAAAACAACTACATCGACGGATAATGTTATGTACATATTTTGGGAAACCTATACAATTTCGGGGAATCCCCGGGTTGAAATAAAAGAGCGCTAAACCAAAACAGCGTTAAGCGGGGTCTTACTGTAGTTTGAAAAAAGGACTACAGCTATCAAACAAGATAATAGGAAGGGTTATTAAGCATAAACAAATGAATGGACACGGTGGACACCAAAGTAGAATAATTTGTTTACGTGTAGTGGTACGCGTCTTTTAAGACCCATTTTCGTATGTTTCTCTCAACGCCGCGTTTATATAAGTGAGTTCACGAATAAAACCTAGTTCTATTGCGTCAGTGTTGATTGTACTCCTTGATAACAAGGGGCGGGATGCGACAATGTACAAATACAGTCTTCAATCTTTGTATAACATCACAAGAATCATGGCATTTGTTATTTTTCTTTATAATAAAGTGGAAAAAATGAATTATTTTGAAGCACGATATACAAAAATGTGAAATTATTTTCCGAATTTTATTTTGTAAAGATTAAAACTTTTCATTAATCCAAATTATTGTTATAGGAAATTCAATGGTTTGTTTGCTTGTAACTAGCACTTATATCCAATTAAACAATTGAATGAACAAAATGTATCAATAAACAATCTTCATTTCAAAGTACATTTAAATTGCTTAAATAAGAAATAAAAAAGTGTTATCAAAGAGTACAGTTCGTATTTCTATATTTCTTTCAATAGTATTATATTATTCTAATATAAACCGTTACAATACCAACTATTTTTATTTTAAGTTATTTTTATAAATTGCTTAGGAATAAATTTAATTTTTCAAGATATATGAATTTATGTTTTAAAATGAAAATAATTCTTAGATATTAAAAACATAATTATATTGTTTTAAAATTTTATTAGTTATATTACCCACTTTTAAATACAGTAATTGTGCTTCTTGCAGTTTTTACTCCGATGACGGTTGTAAAAGCCATCTAAAGATTTGATTGGTCAACTGAATTATGCGGAGACGATTATATCTGAAGTACACGATTATTGGTGCAATTTTACTCGTCATTTATTTATACAGGTAAGGTACTTGTTTGTATTGCATAACTATTTATTCTTTACATATTTTTTTAATATTTATTTTATTTTACTTACATATTAAACCAGTTTTGCATATTTCTTTGATCCCTTAACTGAGGATTACAATTACGTGATACACTTCCCAGTTTAATATTTTTTTTTACATAGGCACATGTATACGGTGAATTGGAGGGAAAAGAAAAGGCATAAATAAGAAATTGCCTCCCTTAAATAATTAAATCATTCAAAAACAGTGTCAAGATTATTGCCTTCCATAGCTTTCGGAATAGTTTTATTGATAGAAATGCAAAGAAAAGTATAGAATTTTGGAAATATATATAAACACGTCAGAGGACATTTAATGCACATGTTGAGTGAAATGTATATACTGGCAGGATTCGAAGTTGACTATTTTTGAATATATATGAATAAATTATCACAGATTTCTTGGTTTTAAAGGAGGGAACCTGGCATTTTATTACATGGTATTTATAGGCTCTATGTATGCTTCAGGTAAAGAATTTTTAAAACAAATTATTAGCATGAAGGCGTTTCAAGATGCGGGCTTCGTTTTGGAATTCTCGTTTTCGAAATACTTTTCATCCATATACCATAACAATGTATCTAATGTCTTTGTTTTGATTTTTTTTTTGACTCTAAAACTTCCTTTCGATGATAATTACGAACCTAACAAATGAACAAAAATAACTTAATGTACTGATGTTTGTCAATACCAATCCACTACATTGACGATTTCAGTATCAATGTTGTGCTAATACTCTCTTTCTTACGTCCCCTTAACCCGCGGTCACTCGCGCCTGTTTTTGCTACCTTCGTTACTCGCGGGGTGTAGAGAACACCCCAAACTTTTAACGTATGTGGTATGTAAATAAAGGTAAAGTGGTATAAGCTATATTTATAGAAATTACTAGGTGTTTTTTGTGTTACTTCTAAATAAAAATTATTCAATTACTGCATACAGTAGAGACTAACATTAATATAAACCTGACATACACGGTACCATTTTTAAAACACATAATTTTTATGTTTTTCATAAACCAGTAAACATATAGCACCAGTAGCCAATATACTTTATAATTAAGCTGGGAATAATGATAGTAGAAAGTATATATAGAAAAATATTTTAATCATTTTTCAAACATTCAGAGCAGACTGTATACAAATGCTCCAACTTCTCTCGCGGGAAGTTCTCAGCCCCAGATAAACCTTTGAGAAGGTCATTGCAATTTCAATCATTCGAGAAAAGGGATTGCATCAGGCCTGAAGGAGTTCAGGCCTAAAATGTGCAGCTACAGAAAAAATCGGTGTTCTGCACATTCTTTTTAGAATCCTGGAAGGATTTTCTTGTTTCTGGGGTGTACAGAACACCTCGCGCGAGTGACCGCGGGTTAACCGGAAATTCTACGCAACCTTGAGGCAAATGCGTTTAAAAGCTGTACTTCGTTCAATTCCAACTAGTCTCAGGGGAGCTGATCCTTCGATCGGTATCAGTCTCGTGAATGCATGTTGTAATTTGGCAGCCGCTGTAGTACGGTATTAAGCTTTATTCACAGTAGTAGATGTATGCAAGAGTAAGGATAAATTTTGGTATTGTGGAACAATATCAGACCATGTACACGTTAGTTAGGGATAAAACAGTACACAGGTAGCATGCCTTCAAAAATAAAATAAAGAAAACATACAACGCAAAAATATTTAAATTTTGGTTTAACAGCATGGTGCAGATGATGAAATAAGGCCATGTGTGTCATTTGCTCCAAAATTTTCTTCACAGACAGCATGGGACCTAATAAATGTACAACATTTAGAATTTTTTTGTATGTATTTGTTAAGAGAATTCATTTAATCAATACAAAAACCGTATAAAAAGCAAAATTCTTTTTAAAAGAAAGACTTCGTCTACTAATGAAAAAATGTTTATTTCCGTTCCAAAATCACTTATTAAGTAGTTAAATATAAAGAGTTTTATATCCATGTTAAAAATATCTTATTTTATGAGCTGCAATTGAGGGTGTAGAAACTGTGTTCGAAGATATTTTGGTTAAAATACTACTGCACATCGAATTGGTAATATAGTTGAAGATGTCAACTATACTCTTACAATCTGTAATATCAACTATATCTTGACCTCAATTATAGCATTTATGTCAACTACATCTTGACCTCAACTATACCATTTATGTGAACTATATCTTGACCTCAACTATACCTGCAACTATTGGGATATTGGAAATGTAACATTGTTTTCAATTCAACTTTTGAGAAAACAGATTATACTAACGATTCCACCATTGACTTTATTCTATATTGTGATGGTATTATGCAAAGCAATAAAACTCAAAGTAAAAGAACTCATTTATTTAATATAATATTTTATAAGCAGGCAAACATAGTCGGGCCTATACAAATGATATTTGTTCTATATTTTGGAAGATTCGAATGTATGCAAGTACATGTTGAACAAAAATTTCCACATTTTGTGATCCACAAAAATACTCTTGCTTCCCAAAGAAATATAATATTTCGAATATTGTATTATATATATAGTTACTTTTATATAAAATCGCAGTAAATTATGTAAAAATAAAACCTTGCTTCAATTTGCATAGACACGGGTGCAGTTCATTCAGTATCACCATTTTGTTCCGATACACGATATTCATGATGTAAACAGTTTTTACAACGTGTTTATGACTGAAGAGATGAAATCGACACTTAAAAAATTCTAACTGGAAACCTAAAAGTTTCAAGATGGTTTATTTGTGATGAATTTGAGGTACTTTATCGACATTCTAGAGAAATTAAATGGCTATTAAGTCGAGCATAAATTTAAAGCGGAAAAACGCTGGAAATGTTTGCAAATGGGGATTAATTTCTTAAAACTTACGAAGCGAAACTTGAAAGTTTCTTTTGTAGTTATTGAAAATCATTTTTTGCATGCTGACAAAAAATTAAAATTTTAATTTTGGTAGTAAGTTACGAATGGCTTTAAAGATTTATTTTAAAGTAGTTCCGAAGGTTTTTATAATTGTTGACGTGGACATCATGTATTTTATGGCAAGTGGTGAAATTGAAAGGAAATTTAATAATAAATAACTTTTTGTAATTTTGCTCAAGAATGAAAAATGAGTTTTCTGCACTGAAATGAAGAACATATATCGTATATTATTACTATTTTTAGCACTTTATCTTTGGAATACCGAATGTTTGGAAGTGCTTGCTTTAAAGATAAAATACAGATGTCAGTTGAATATAGAGATATAAGTGCCTATTTCTAATATTAACCACCCTTAGAAAAGTTTACTAAATAAGTCAGGCCTAATTAAGTCTCTAATAATTTATTACTTCATGTTTTTGATTTAGTACTAATAAATCAATTTTTAAGTATGTCCTATAATTTCCATACATACCTATTTATGAACGTATTATGTTTGTACAAATGCATATTTGATTTTTTTACTATGCCAGAATCTCTGTTCGCGTGCCTCCTTTCTTTCAATAAATAAATAAATTTTTGCATTATTATTTTTTTTTCAATATACTCACTCGTCTCCATTAAACACTATAATGCACCCTAGGGAGTTTTCTTTGTCGCGCTATAAAATTTCATTCAAAATATAAAATTCCATTTTATGCCCAACGACAAAAAAAAAGCTCTTGTTTATTTTTTATGTTAAGCGTTGAATATAATTTAAAACATTCAAAGAATAATTATGTATGTGTTTCTTCCTATTGGTGTAGAACATCTTAGAGCTTCTTATCATTAGGATAAATGTTAAAAAATACTAAATTTTTTCTGTGATGATTACCTTTTATATGATCTTTAGAATACTTAATACTAATAACACCCTCTGTCATAATTTGTGTAATACTTCATGTTATCTTGTGATCTTTCATTGAACCATTTTCAATAAAATGATTAATATTTTTCTCCTCTGCAACTTAATGTAAAATGAAATTTTCATTAATGAAGAAAATCCAAAGTGAGAAATATGAATTCCATAATGTAGACAAAAGTGGATACTATACTAATACACCATTTTGTCAAAAGAATTTTAAGAGAAATATCTATCCTTGAAAAACCTTTTTTCGAAATCCCGAGTGTTCATAATTAATCTTGAAATTTGAGAACAGTCTGTAAAAAAACCTGTACAGCGGATTTGCTTGAAAATTGGGTAATGGCAGAATAAAACGATTGGATCTTTATCAAGGAAGAAAAAATTCGAGTTTCAAAAACCACTAGATGGTATTGTGCAGTGAAAACTATTGAGATATGCAAATGTCGTAACCATTCTAATCCTGCGGGCACGCAGCAACCCGCGGGATATAAAGATGTGGGACGCGAACCACAGTCATATTCACCTCCAAGTCAAGGAAGATAACGTTGACTCTCCAGGTACGTGCTTTACTGGTGAAATCTTTTTTTTTTCCAAAACAGAGATTGCTACTAAAGCCTTGCGGACATTTCGGACATGGAAGCGGTTACGAAAAGGTTCACTCAGTAATCAACGACTGACAAAATGATTAAGAAATTTGAAGCAAAAGGAACATTGGGGATTTATCCAGAAGGGGACGAAATTGTGTATCTGCACAGGTAGTGGATGATGTAGCGACGCAGGTGGAGGAAGACAGATGACAGACCATTGGCAGAACTAGCGATTGGTGCATTGCAGCATCTGTTGACCAACATCGTTCCACAGTTTATAAGATTCTTAAGAAATGTCTTATGCTTCTATGCCTTTAAACTATCATTAGTGTAGCAGCTCTTACCGGATGATCTGGATAGTCGGCAAAGTTTTGCGTTTAGTTTTCTTGCGCGAGTTGAGCTCCAGGATGAATATCCATGGAACATTTTGGGAACCGACGATGCCTTCTTTCATCTTGAAGGTACGGTGAACACTCTCACTTACCGTATTTAGGCTGGTACAAACCCACATTTATTCCTACAAATTCCATTACACGCTTCGACATGCACTGTCACCGGTCAACAGTACGTGTCATTAGAGCAATCCGTTATTCCAGCTCTTCAGGCAAGGTGGCTTATGCTGGATTGTGATCCTCCGCATATCGTCCCTTGTGTAAAAGTGTTCCATCGCCATTTTGGTGATGACAGAATCATCAGCCAGTAGGTCTCTACAACTTAGCCTCCTTGATCCCCCGACTTGAATCCTTGCAACTTTTGACTGCGAGGATAGTTCAAGGCCATACTCTATCATGATCTAATCACATTTCTATCCAGCCAAAAGCATATAGCGTCATGTGCGTAACATTCTCCAGTTCATGCTGCTTTCAACAGTCCAACAGGTGATTTCACGCTTCCATATGGTAGCAAACAATGTTGGACAGCATACCGAGCATGTTTTAAGAACTTTTTTAGATTATTAATATGTTTTCAGTAAAGCTATGATACGCCACCTAGGAGGGGTTTTAAAACTCACTTCTTCGATAAATTCTCAATCATTTCATTCTAAAATTAACCAATTTTCATGCAATTCAACTGTACAGTTTTTGCATTGGAATGCTCGCAAATTTAAAGTTTAATTATGGACACTCAGTATACACATTTTACAAAATGCCTAATATATGAAAACCTTAATATTGATTGTACTGTGCTCTGAAAAATTTTAAAACAAAGCGCATCAAAGAATATGTTGGATTTATATTTTCAGTAATATATTTTTCTGCTGCAGAAAAAGAGCAGGAACTTTCACATTAGTTTTTCTTTTATTCCATATACATATTTACAATGCATCAAAATGGTTTAGCTGAAAAAAAGGTCTCAAAAACGTGTTCTAGGGTACCCTGGGTTTCCACAAGACCTACCCAGGGGCTGCACGTAGTAGTACAATCACAGATCTAAATGAAAATTACAAATATATATGCAAAATAGGTTTATGTTCTCTATCAATATTGTATAATTACAAGTTACTAAAGCTCATCCCACTCATAAAAACTGAAGATTTTATGTAAACAAAATATATTTTTGAGTGGAATACTTTAACTTTTATTGTAATATAATTAAGGTATTCGATTACGTTCAGAACCGTGATTTTGCAAAAGCGTATAGATGGATAATATTTATGATATTTAGTGTCACTTGGATTAGAAAGTGTATATAAAATTATTTTAAGAATAGTATTAGAATAAAAAATTATTTAAGTACAACATTTTGACAAAAAATGAACATAGAAAGACCCATTTTCAAAATATTTTCCTTTTTTGAAAAATGCTTCTATTATAATAATATTCCACATGTATATAGCTCAGACCTCTATACAGAGGCTTAAATAGAATTTTTGAAATATATAACTTAGAAGTGGGTTTATCCATGTTTTACGACAACAGACGGTAGAAATTTTAAGAAAAAAAATGCCGATAATTATTTCAATGGGATGTAACTCTGAAAATAATGTGAGTTTTTCAAAATCCATAGTTAAGCCTCTGTACAGAGGTCTGAGCTATATACAGGCAAAATATTATTATAATAGAAGCATTTTTCACAAAAGGAGAACATTTTGAAAAAAGGTTATTCTAAGTTAATTTTTTGCCGAAATAGTGTATTTAAATAATTGTTTTTGTCAAAGTATTCTTAAAACAATTTTATACATGTATTCCAATCTAAGTAACACTAAATATCATGAAAATTATCTATTTATGCGCCTTTTTAAAATCACGGTTCCAAAGGTAGTCGGATACCTTAAAAAACATTCAAACGTTTTTTAGAAAATGTATGTAAAATTGTTTTAAGATTATTTTTACAATAAAAAATTCTTTAAGTACAATATTTGACAAAAAATTAGCATTGAATGACCCATTTTCAAAATATTCTCCTTTTGTAAAAAAAGCTTCTTTTAAAATAATATTTTACCTGTATATAGCTCAGGCTCTCTACAGAGGCTCAACTAAGCACGAAATATATAACGAAGTGGGTTTATCCATATTTTACGACAACAGAGGGGAGAAATTTTAAGAAAAAAACGCCGATAATTATTTCAATGGGTGTTAACTCTGAAAATAATGTGAATTTTTCAAAAGTCCTAGTTCAGACTCTGTGGAGAAATTTTTATTTTATATCAGCGAAATATTAATTTTTTAGAAGCGTTTTGTATAAAAGGAGAACATTTTGAAAAAGATTATTCTAAGTTAATTTTTTGCCAAAATATTGTATTTAAATATTTCTTTTTGTCAGAATGACCTTAAAACAATGTTTACATGTATTCTAATCTAAGTTACACTAAATGTCATGAAAGTTATCCGTTTTTGCACTTTTTTAAAATCACGGTTCCGAACGTATTCGGATACCTTAATTTGATGATATTCCAAGAAACAACTTTCATTTTCATTAATACTCTATATCTTGTTACACGTTGTACATTTTGATTGAGTTTTCGGTTGAATGTTTTTTAAAGTGTTGCAACTTGGGGTAGGAAATACTATATTTCCTGAACACTAAATAATGCACCATGAGTCTCTTACTTGTCTTCTTAAGATTCTAAAAAAAAATTTTCCCAGTAGATTTTTGGGCGGGACTTCTTCATCTGATGAACCCTCTGGGGAGATGGAAAGGTTCATAAATACGCCCAAAAAGGCTCTTGGGGGACTGGGGTTTTTTTTTTCCCAGACCTTCTAAGAAAATGAAAAAAATAATAATAACACCTTGAAAACCCTTTGTTAAATTTCAGGAACATGTAAAGAAATTAAAACGGGGTTAATTTGTGAATAAAAAAATAGATATTTAATTTTATTATGTAGCAAAAAAGTAACAAGTTCAATTTCAAAGTAGAAAATTTGTTTGAAAAAGTTAAAACAAAACAATAAAAAGTGAAAATAAATATGTTAAATTAAAAAGAAATGCACAATAGAATTATAACTCTATTACACTGTACCAGTGATGCTACAACACAACGAAAAAAAATGTTAAGCTACACGGACAAAAAAAAATGAAACTACTGCTCTAACACCCAAAGAGTACTGCCGGTATTAAAGGGGTACCACAAAATTCAGCTGAAAAAATAACTATATCCCGCTATTCTTTTAAATAAATAGTCAACTTGTTCTCTGAGGTCTTAACTAACATACATGTGGGAAAAAAAATAAGACTTTCCCTTTTGAAAATTAACTACTGTTTTCGGGTAAAAATAGTGAAAATTTTTTAAATCCGATAAAAATTTCCCGGGCCCTAAAAAAGCCCCCCTTCTGTTTTAAAACTATTCGCCTTCATCGTTAAGGCCTTTTGGGAAAAAACTAAGATCTTTTTTTTTTTGACTTTGGAGATTTTTAAAATTTTAAAATTGTACAAATTTTTTTTAAACTTTCAAAAAATACCTTACTTTAACCTCTACGGTAATTAGAAGCCCTTAAAACTTGTTTTTAAATAATCGTTGAAACTAGTTCCCGCCTTTTTTTTAAAATGGAAAAAAAATGTCAAAAAAGGGGTGTTTCCCTTTTTTTCCTTAAAGGGGGAAACCCGTCTGATAAAAACCATAATATTTATTTTTTATTGAAAATTTTGAACCTCTTTTTTTTTTTTTATTTCCTAGCCAATTGGAAGTCTCACTGTATGCATTAAAATCAATTTATCTCAAAATGTAAACTGTGATGTGCGATGTACCTTTTCTGAGAAACTACAGCTCACAAGTATATAATGTTTTTATGACATTTTTATAAAAATGTCTAATATATACCAAAGTTAGAAGTTTTTGTAAAAAAACTCAAAAAACTTATTTTTTACAAATTTTGCAATGTTTGATAAAATAATTCATAAATTGTTAAAAAAATTCAAAAGTAATTAAAGACTCATTTCAGTATAATGAAAAGGTTTTTACTTTAATTGTATGGGAAAAATTTTAAAACATGTACATATAGCAAAACTTTGAGAAAAAGGTTTCATCGAAAATAGCCAATTTAACATTGTCGGGTATAAAACAAAAGAGGGTTTTTCCCAAATCTCCTTAAAATATTCATTACAAAAACATTTGGGCCCCCAAAAATCCTGGAAGAGTGGGGTTAAACGATTATTACTTTTAAGATCGTCAGAATATTCGTAAAAATGGTTATTCTAAAAAAATTTTCAGTGGGGGGGGTACTTTAAATACCGGGAGTATATAAAAGGGGAAAACCCTCAAAAAAGAAAAACTGTCCTAAAAACCCCATTCAAGTTATTCTAATCAAGTAGCATATTTGATTCTTAATTCATGTGCGAGAACCTGAACAAGCCGGACATTTGAGAACCATTGAACTGTAAAAAAAAAGGGGGTTAAAAAAAAAAGGCTGGAATGCGAGCCATGTTCCGCTCCGTTGCCAATAAGGGAAAGATTAGTTTTCCCCCCCCTAACTGACAACTAATCGTTAGATTAACCACCCAAAAAACCGAGGGACCTACTTCAAGAAAAACACGCCTTCTCTCTAGCAAAAAAAAATTATATTCGTGGATAAAAAACGGATTACTTTAGATGCAATTATCATTCAGCTGAAAATTATCATGCGTAACTGATACATAAAATTTATTTAAAAATTTTCTCTTTTATTTACTACAGGGGGTTTCCCTTTACTTCCATTGTTTAAAAATCAGAAGGTTTTTTTAGTCAATTAGAGATAAATTTTTCCGGAAATTTTTTAAAATAATTAAAGGAAAGTTAAAATATATGTATATGGAAAAGTTAAAGATGTATTCATTATAAAGCAAAAAACAATGTTCATTAAAATCATAAGAAAAACGAGATATAAAAATTCCAAACTTTAATAAATATTCTTTAGAAATAATTATCTTTTAATTTTAGTTGTATAGTAAGTAAAAATGTTAAGTTTCAAAAACGTATATTAAAATTTTTAGTAATACACTGAAATACAAATTCAAAGAGCTTCAGTTTCAAAATTTAAATGTTTATAACGAAACTTAACTGTTACTGAATTGCGAATAAAACGTTTGATAAGCATGCTTATCAAATATATTTGTATTTACTTATTTTCATATGTATTATTCTTTCAGTTTTAGGTCATGTTTCTTTTTGCTAGATGCCAGGTCATTCACTTTCATTTGAATTGATTTTGATGTAAATTAAATTGATTTTTATTTTACTAAAAATGAGAGTACTATTTAATTTGAATAACTTTTAGGGTTGCATCTCATATAATAAAAAATAATTTTGTATCACTACCAATGAAGGACAAAAAATTTGGGGGGGCCCTATAAAATTTAAAAAAATTTTTAAAAAGCACAATATATGTAATATAATTATTAGAGAATGTCCATTAAGTTGCTTAGTTAATTATGTTTAATTCACAAATGGAATTAATTCAAATTTCAATGAATCATTTGAAATTAAATGATTCCAAATTGTTATTTACCGCTTATCCATGCATGTATTAAAAATCGAGCCATTGAATAATGAATATTTTTTTTTGTAATGGATATTTCAAATTAATACAATCAGAGTTTAACTAAACTTGTTTATCTTCAATCTTAAGGACAGGCATTAAATTTAAAAAATAAAAACAATATATTTAAATAGCATTACCAATACTTACAAAAGCTAACGTTTCCAAAACATATGATTGTTTGATTAAATTAAAATTAATAATTTAAATTCAGGTACAGCAGAATTTCATCGGACTTTTTTTTAAAAAAAAATAGTTTTTGCGATAAACTAAACTATACTTATTTCAAATTATATTGGCGCAAAAAGAACTACATTTTTAGATATATAAAATTAAGCACATTATATGAGGAGTCTATTATATTCACAATCAAGGTTTTAAAAGGACAGATGGTAAAAAAATTTGGATTTGTAGTGAATTGCATCTCTCTAATCATACTTTTACTTGGACCATTGTAAAACTTGAGCTGTAGGCACGTAAACAAAGCTTGGACATTTCAGTTTTTGTAAAAGCCAGTAGCTCAATTCCTTACTTTCAGATATTACGACGTTTCCTAATACAACAGCCGAACCTTTTAAAACAAAATAAATAAAATGCTGTCTTCTGGATTTGAACTCCTCCATGGCAATACTCGCTCTCACAGTGCTGCTACCCAATCGATACTGAAACAGTTTAAATGTGTCATGTTCGATCACCCGGCCTACCGCCCCGATTTATCACCGAATTATTTTCATTCATTACCAAAAGAAAAGAACTAGCTTCTTGTACAAAGCTTCGAGGTTAACGAGGAGTTTAAAAACAGGTTCAGGTTTATATCACATTACTGATGTCCATATTCTATAAAGATGATATAAGATAACTTATTTACTTATATCACAAGCACTTGGATGTCCATGGCCATTGTGTTGGAATATAACCATGTTTGTAGTGTTGGAATGTAACCAGTGTTTGGTAATTAATTTACTTATTCTCTCCTTTACTCTTGCCTTTTTTCGGTCGATTGATAATTGACATAATACCTTTCATACATAATAGATTAAAAATATTAAATTTTTGTAAAAAAATTGATTCTAGTAAAAACTACACTAATTAAACACCCTAGTAAAAAATTCCGGAAATTCCCATAATACCCTTTTTTATTTTTTTTAATTCAAATTTTCTTTATAATTATTGCACGAAAACAATTCAGTGTGGAAACTCCATTTTGTTAAATCAAACTATTTCTAAGAACCAATTATTATTTAAAAGTTTTTAAAAAAAAAAAACCCGGAAAAAAAAGTTTCCAAAATCTTTCCCGGGTAAATTTTTTATTCATTTAACCCAAATCAAAATTGGAATAAAAAGAGAATTTTCCCGCAACAAAATTTTAAAAATTTCCCTTCCCAACTTATCACCCGAATACTGGGTTTCCCGGTGGCGAAATCCATCAAATTTTTGCTTTTTTTTTTCCACATCAGGACGAAAAAATTAAAAATCTTTTTGGGCCCAAAAAATGTAGGTAATCTTTTTTTCTGCCACATTCATTCAAGAAAATTTCGATTCTACGACATCCCTTATCGAATCCCGTTAAAGAACTCTTCAAACTAAAAGTGCGTTCGACTGTTAGAAGTAATGATTCCGATTGAGAGTTGATAAAAAAGGTTTTCTTTCTACCTTTCCTTTTTTTTTCTTCTTTTACCCGGGGAGTTTGGAGACAAATTTACTTTTTATCTCTTCGGGGAAACTTGTTTACGAGAAATGGAATTCTTTTCTATCCTGCAACCGGTTAGCTCAGTGCAGATTTAAGTCGATCAGAGCTTTTTCTCTTTTTTGGCAATTATTGTTAAAATTGATGCATATTCGTTGTGATTTATACTTCAATTCAATGGGATTTTGTATTCGTTTTATTGCTTAGAATAAGTAGATGGAGAATTTCTCCACCATTTATCTGATAAAAAGTAAAGGTTTACCTTTTTAAAAGAAACGATGGAAAGAAATCTTCAAAACTATTAAATGCATATAAATTTAAGGATATCATTGTATAAATATTAGCTAATTTCGGAATTTTTTTTTTTGGAAATGCACGAAATAAAGACATGGAAAAAATTCCTTTTCCTACATAAAAAAAAAAAAATAATACAATATAAAGGGGACAACGACCAGATTGAATTAATTGCATTTATTTGGGAATTTTATCTACAAGGGGGGGCAAAATTTGGGAAAAGGTTTTTCCCGGGGGGTTGGATTCCCACCAGGCGTCTTGTCCTGCGCCTTCGTTCCCTTCGTCCCCTCTGCGTCGTCTCTCTCTCTGGCCCCTGCGCAATCATCCTAAATTTGTCCTTGTCTCTTTATCCTCAAACCGTCTTGTCCCTTTAAAGGGGGTTTCTCTCTTTTACGTCATTGGGGGAAAATAGGAAGGGGTATGAGATAAACGATGCCCTCCAATTTTCCCACACAAAATGTTTTTTTTGAATGCACTTTTTTTTTTTTTAAATTTCCCCAAATTTTAGGGGGTATTTAAACAAAACCCCTGGCTGTATATGATAATATATAAATTAATTTACTATTCATTGATTTTAGAAGGAAACACAGTTAAGACGGTTTGAATCTTTATATATAAAATGACATTACAGTTTTTTTACACGATTAAAAATACAATTTTTTTTTTTTTAATTGTTAGAACTGCTTAAGAAGATGTGTGCTTGCCTATTTTTTCCCTCGCTTTTAAATATAGTTTATCACAATGAATTTATAATGTGCTGCTCTCTAGTATTTACTTAAACAAATTTAAATAGTTTAAAACCCCTGAAACTGGAGATTATCCCCCAAAAAGGCCAGAAATTAAAACCTTTTTTATTTAATTTTAAAAAAAAAAACTAAAAAAATAATTTAATTAAACTTCATTTATTTTTAAACAAAAATATGGAAAAAAAACCAGGAGAAAAAAACAACAACAACAACAACATAATTTGGCGAAAAACACACATTGTTGTTAAAAAAACTTACAAACTAAATTTGTATTCGTCGTACTCACGCTCTCCAAGTTTAATATTCTTCAAATATATTAGCTATTGGCTACATTTTTACTTTAAGAATTGGTCCCAGTTCACAGCATGTACCACATACGACTATTTCTTAATATGTCCTTACCAGTAGAGTCCCAAAATTCTGCATGATGTGGACCAAAGGGTGGCAGCGATTTTGAAAATTCCGGGTTATCGAGAATGGGATTAAAAAGGGATAAGTATCAGTGTTTCCCCAGAAAATATTGTGCTTCGCTTGTATAAGCACTGTTTGCTTCAGAATACAATATAAATCATACTTCTCAACCAAACAAACAACGGAAAAGTTACTAGTTTATGAAGGCATAAATTATTTATTACTTTCTATTACTTTTACCGGCTTTTTTAAAGAAATTTTCGTGTTTCCCCCGACCTGCATGAGTTTGTCCGAATTATTATGTGAAGCGTTTTCTCGATTATACTGTATTGGTATTCTGAACTCTGCAAAGCATGGTTTCTCAAAGTGTGGGGCACGTGTCCCTTGGGGGGCGTGATAACTCCCCAAGTACTTACTTACGAAGTAAATTACTTATTTTATAAATTATTTTTTACTATTTATTACTTTTACTGGCTATTTTTTTAAAAAATGTTCGTTTTTTCCCGAACTGCATGGGTTTGTCCGAGTTATCATGTGTCGCGTTTTTTGGATTATTCTGTATTGGTATATTCTGAACTCTGTAAAGCATGGTTTATCAAACTGTGGGGCGTGATAACTCTATGAGGGGGGCGCGAGCATTTTGAAAAGTCGAAAACAAAAGATTATTTAAAAAAATTATAAATTTACTGAAAGTAAACAAACAAAATACTTTCTGATGTAATAAAATATAAAATACACATTTACACTAATATAATAAACTTATAAATGTATCAGTACTTTACAATGTATTTCATTATTAATTTAACAATATTAAGTTAAGAACAAGTTCGATAATTTTCAGTGATCCCATGGACTTGTATTGATAATTTGTATGGTTTATAATTAATTCTTTAACTGCCGATTTAAAGTTACGTGATTCGCTTCCCATTGCCACCCTTTTCCACCTTGGCGGGCGTATTTTGATGTTGTTTTAGGGGAGGGAGGAGAAAAGGAACAAATCAGCAAATCCTCTGAAATGAGTAAATCCCTTGCAAACACTGTCAATGTCCTTTTACTGCATTCCAAAGCCTTCGGGATAATTTTATGAATAGCAGTGCACATAAAAGGAAAGACGTATATATATACGTCTAGGAAATCGACGTTTCGTCAGAGCGAAACGTTTATATACGTTGGTAGCATATAAGAAGGTAAAACAGTATTGTAGCTTTAGTGTCAAAGTATAGTATTATTGAATTCAATACATTGTTATTGTATGGAGGGTGCGATGAAAATGTTGTTTGAATATTGGGTCGCGAATAGTGAAAGTTTGAGAAGCACTGCTGTAAAGTACAGTGAAAATTATGCGCAGAATTGAATGAAAATGCTTTGTAAAACAAATGCGATAACTTTAGAAGAAAAAGTTTCTTAAGAATAGAATAAAAATTTTTAATTGATGCTATCAAAGTATGGACGATAATCTAATTCGATTTCATAATTTGAAATTAAGTGAAGTGATGAGATAAAAATATAAAATGTATTTAATTTAAAATTTTAAATCATATTGATGGAAGGTTAAATGTATATGTTATCAATATCACATTACATATCGTTTATTTTATATTGCATATTACATAGTAATTAATTTATTTACGCATAATTGCAAAATTGCGTCATTAATTATTTTATTTCTTATTTTTTAATTATTAAATAAGATAAAAATTCTCGGGTTATGAACAAGTTTCTATTTTACTAAAAATATGAAATACAATTTCTCTCAAAATCTCTTTCCCAGAAATATTGAAAACATCGAAAAAGAATTTCGCATTTGACAGAAATTTGCAATTGCTTAATTTCTGAGGAATATTCTACATTTCATTCAAAATATTCTTTTTTACCAACTCGTTATAATTTTAATCCATCTGATGATGTAATTGGTTTTGAACATTAATAAAAATAAAAATGCAGAAATTGTTTTATTTCTCTGTATTCTCATGCTGCAGGCATATTCGTTAATTAGGTACATTTTTTTTAACCAATATGTTATATTTTTCAAACATCATTTCAACTAATTAAAGAAAAGATCATTAAAGAGAAGTTTGTTTTTTTCGAAAGGTAAGGGAAGGTTATGTTATTAATTTATTTTGAAACACATATTACTCATTTTTTCACAAATTTAAACTAATTATCACAAATATTTCAAACTCTTAGAAGAAAAAATATATTTTCTGAAAAATATCCGAGACATTTTTATTTTTTACTATAATTTAATGTTATATCTGCTTTCCTAACTTTCTTTTAAATTATTAAGGGTTTTTTGGATATATTTTTGAATTATTCAATTAAGTTTTTATATTTTAAGGGAATCCATAAAGCATAATTAAAGTATTGTATTTTGCTTAGTATATTTTAAAAAAAAACTTCTGCGTTTACATATTAATGAGCTACATACATGTATATTTTAAAAATGTGGCCTTATGAGCATTCACATTTTTTTTATAGGAGCAAAATTATTATATTTATTTAAAATATTTTTAGTAAGATGCAATTTTTGTCCCTTAACTTGGAGTTTTCTAACATTAGAAAATCAATTGAATGAAAGTTTAAATCAAATGCAATTTTTAACTGAATAGCATTTTATATATTTGTTCTTTTTATTGCTTATTTGAAATACAAGTTTTCACTGATATCTGGCTGAATAAATTTGCTTATAAGTGCTCATTTAGCCACAGGGTACCTCTGCTCTTCCTGGAAAAGTTTCGTAATAGAACAAAAATCTCATTTAGCATTTTCTTTAGCAATATAAAGAAATTGCAACATTTCAATTGTAAAATATGAATCATTACACCTTGAGAAAAAATGCTATAGTGCTTTTTGCAATTTCTATCTATAATACAAATTTATGCTAAAATTTCTAGTTTTGTTGAACTAAAAAATATAATACCCTTGTTCAGTGTTCCTAGTCTGAACATACCTTTCTCGTGACATTTATTTTTACTTCTTAAATGGAAGCCAAGGATAGATTCGGCCTTACCTTTCCCAAAACCGTGCAACAATATACTGTGTATCATTTTGTTATAGTTGAAATTATAACTTCAGCTATTGGTCCAGTTTAGAACTGAAATAATATCTGCATTCATAGGAGATCTAGAGAAACTTGTTATAAGTCTCTGTAATTCCGACTTCCATAAGCTCGTGTCTTAGCCGATATGTTTGACGGAAAGTGAAGGACACCACACAGCAAATCTATTTTTGAGAGTCGTTTGTCTAAGATGAATTATTTTTAAAAATTGTATCATAAATAGTTTTGATACTTTGGCAAGTTTATAAACAAATCGATATATTTTCATCGACTGTGTATATGGCATGAAAAAGTATTTTTGTGTATTTACTCCTTACAAACCATACTAGTTCATTCAAAAAGAGACGTAATGTATTTTATATATGTAGAATAGTTTTTTTTAAATTTTATGAAGTAAATTAAAACTTAGCTTTAAAATTAGTGTATTATAATTAAACGCAACAACAGATTTTTATGATGAGGAGTGCTTATTAGTAAAAGGCAAGTAATGGAAAGAGGTACTGAATTCTCCAAAATGCAACTGTAAATTTCTTTTTTGTCTTGTTTAAATTTGGTTTCACCAATAATAGTTATGATATAAACAAGAATCTTCTTCAATACGCCCTTTGTAGTTTCCAGTGATAGACGATTCAGAGTTTTTGAATAATTGCCAATTTTAAATTCTACCGAACATACACATCTTTATCACGGCATCTCACAGACGAAAAAACAACAACAAATTCCAGCCTTCAAAAATCAGGATCCTATTTGCGGTGTATTATTATTTTATTTCAAATGTTTTTAGAAACAATTGTTAGTATTGTCAATATGACTCCATTTGGGAAAGATTTTTAAAAAATCATAGAAAATTTCTCAAAAAAAGAAATTTTAATACTGTTGTGAATGACCCCGATGTATTCATTTATAATATCTTTTCCCCCTTTTAGCTTACAAAAAAACTTAGTTACTGCTTTTAGTTACAAAATTAGAAGGAAAACAAGTCTGCTTTCTTTTCTTTGTTTAAATTGCTTTTAATAACAAGAGAACATGTATGTCTGATAACAAGAGAACATGTGTGTCGATCTCCTCTCCCGTAATTTCTAACTAACAATGATAGTTATTAAAAACTAGACTAATTAAAGTCTAGTTATTTAAAACTAAGTGGCCTTTGGAACAGCAATAGACAATTGCAATTACATTTTCCATCCAAAGTGAATATCTTGTCTTGATGGCAATTCGAAAATCAAACTGTTCTTAGAAACTCTGTATTACGCAAATATATTGTACACACCCTTCTGTAGAGACACTCTTAAAACATGACTCGTGATAAGTGATATGGTGCGTATGCCTCAAATGAACCTCATGCCTCAACTAGAGACTGACAATGACGCAAAAAGAAATGTTCTGAATGGAAATTATTATTAGCGATACATTGAGTATAGTAAAAATTAGAAAACAAATATCGTTCAGGTAGACCCTCAACAACAGAAATACTTTCTACCTTTGTATAGAGGTATGTGAGGCAAACTCTTCTTCCTGAAGTCAAACTAACAATGACATGATAAAAAGCTTCTAATATAGAGGCTTTTTTCAGCCTGTTTGTCTAGTTCTGGCAGATAAATTATCTAACTGAATAACTTCTAATTGATTTCTTAAAAGATATAGCAGATATACGGTGTCGCCAAACTTTAAAACATAAAAATACGAAGTTATTTGTTGCTTTTTTTTATAAAACTATTTTTAAACATACTAGATCTTAACTTCAAATGGAGGTAATTTTAAAATACTTTCAGTGCGTAATTCAAAACAAATATAATTACAATTATGCTAAAAATGTATTATTAATTTCTCAATTGCAATCGGGAATTGGAGAATACTTAACACTAGAAAGACAGAAAGTATATACCTATATTGCCCAAAAGCAATCAAAATGACTGCATTGTGAAAAAATGAGTAATGTGTAAAAAAATTTGTTTAAAGTTAATTTTTAATATTTTTTTTTTTATATTATTTACAGTTACATAGCAAGTTATTAGTAAATATTAACAGTAAAAAAAAAATTTTTTTTCACTTGGAAAAAAATATATTCTAAGACATTCTAATCAATTGATCATTACATATGTAATTTTTTTCTAAAAATCATTAAAAAGCAGTCAAAATGACTTCCTTTGAGCAATATAGTGTTAATGTAATTTTTAGTTCTGTAACGTAATTCAAATAACTATCACCTAGTAACTTAACCCCTTCCCGGGTTTTCCCGAGTTGAGTTCGGGCAGATTAAACGTACCATCCTGTCTCATCCCGAATGTCGCTCGGACATTGAAAATTTATACTGCCAAATCGGTCTTTCCGGAATTATTTCACATGCACTTCTTATGGCTTTGAATAATTGAAAAGTACCACTCGGGGGGGGGGACTTTTGCAAAAATAGGACTTTCTTCGTCTAAGCACCCACTTCATGCTTGTGCGAAATACCCTTTTTTGACTATATTCCACCAAGAGAGAAGAAAACTAATCCAACATGACAGTGTATCATTTACTGCTCAAAGAAATACTATAAAGGTGGAAAGAGAAACGAGGTTCTACCGTCCCGATTTTAGTATTGGTTAATGTGCAGACTCGTGTTTTTGAATGTGTCATTCACGATCCAATTCTGATTAATAATTTCATAATCAGTTGTGGAAGTGCAAAAGCAGTAAGCAAAATTTATAATTCAAGATGAAAGATGGTATTCCAAGCTTTATATTTATATTTATAGGGAATTGATTCCAAAGTTTAACCTTTTCCGCCATACAGAAAGCCAACTTTATAGGTAAATTACTCATTTATTTAAATAGATTTTTATACATTAATACTTAGGAAATTTTGTATGCGAATGGTGCTATTAGGTTTAAAAAGATGTGTATGTTTGAAAATAAGAATTAAAAAATTGACATATTTTGATCCATAATCCAGAAATAAAATAAGCCTGGAAGGGTTTAAGTAACCTATATTTAAATGCATGACTTAAATACTAAAATATACTTGTTTACATAATGTATGGATTGCATTTCACATTTTGGGTTGGGGACCAAAAAATTGTTTTTTTTTTGAAGAAAAATTAATACCTAACTGGTATTAATTTTTAACTGGTAACCAATATTGGTCACCCTAATTGGTAACCAATAAAAACTATACTTAAAATAACATAAATAGTAAACAATTAAAGATTATTTAAAAATGAACTTAGTCACAGTTAGGGATTGCATTACCGGTATACCGGGATACCGAATTCCGGTATTTTGAACTGTTTGTACAGTTTTGTATTACTGATATTCACAAGTTTAAATACCATTTTTTCGGTATTTACTAGAAATTTTTTAAATTGTCTCCACTATATGTTCAGGAGTCGCCAATATAGAAAAATAGTATACCTTTAAAATTTTATGTCTCCACAACGGGCAAAATTAATTAGACTGAGAATATAAAGTTACATCCTGCAAACAAGAGAAGTGATAAAATATGTGAATTTTCGGGGACACAGTACGTTTCAAATCAAAAAAACCCAAAAAAAATCAAAAAAATTTTTTTCTAGCCTAAATTTTTTCTTTATGTATTTTTTCTATAACCTCACAAAATTTAAAAAACTCTAAACCTTAAAAACCCCGAATTATAAAAAGTTTTTTACATTCTTTTTTATTCACACCCCTATGGCAAATAAAAAACTTTTAAACTTACTTATCTGGGAAAAGGTAAAATAAGTAGTTTGTCTTCATTTAAAATGCTAAGGTTTTTTTTTTCTTTTGGGGCCCCAAAGTTTTGAATTTTTTTTACCCATTGCTAAGGGTTTACATGTAACAAAAGTTGGTATTTTTTTTGAATCAAAGCAATACTTTTTTTTTTTAAAAATAATTGAAGTTAGAATTTGAAAATTTTTTAAGGAATTTTCAAAAAGGATTCAAAAAGAAGTATTGTACAAAAAACCAATCGTGTTATCTAAAACCCATCCCAAATTTTTTGTTATACATATAGTTGGACGTACTTGTAAAAAAAAATTTCATGGGTGCAAATTTTTTGTAGGGGGAAAGTAGCTTTTTAAAAATCACTTCAAAAATTTTTTTTTAAAAAAAAAGTTAACTTTTTATGAAATTTTGAGCCCAAAATCTGTTTTACATAGTATACGCACATGGGAAGAAACCCAAAAAATTTTTTAAAAGTAAATTTAAAATTTTTTGTTTAAAAATCGTACCATGTCTTTTTTAATAACGTATAATAATGAATAAGAAAAACAATCTTATACAAGAATGAAAAAGAAGAAAAGAGACTAACCAATTCAAATTTGATCAAGTTTTTAGTAAATTTTCTGAAACTTTTTTCCCACAACCCCCACCCAAATTCGGTACAATTATCGAAAATAATGACGACACTAATGTCGATAGTGGAAAGGAATTGTCTCTTGAACAAAAATTAGAATCAAAACCGTTTAAATTTTCAAAAAAACCAAAGTAAAATTACGAAATTATATTTCAAAACCATCCGACAAGAAATCAATTTATTTGAATATGAGGGATTTAGGGTAAATTTTTTTGATTTTTTACAATTTTTGTGATTTAAATAAATAAGTTTTTTTTTATTTTTTTGTGATTTTTATATCCCGTTATAATTATGTTACAAATTATTTTTTGTGATACTTACACTCTCTAATAAAACTGGCTGATAAAACAAAGGTACTCCTGTGTTTTCTTTCTTTTTCTAAAATTTCTACTAACGGTATTAAAATCGGTATCCCGGTATTAAGATGTAAAAAATACCAAATACTGGTATTGAACTTTTGGTCCGATATTGCAATCCCAAAGGTAAAAATTTCCCCGTTTCCCCCACATAACATTAACAGAACGAAACCCACTGTGAGGGAAATATTTTTACTTCTGCAAAAATTTTAAAAAAGAAAGGGTTTTGATAAAAAGTTTTTTTGGGTACCGGGCCCTGGGGTATACTTGGTAATTAACAGGCTGATAACGCTGCACGATCCATGTCTGATCACATGCAGCATCCTATCTGTTACCAGGATTTAAAAACTTCTACACAGCACTATGTCCATCATATATGGCAAGAGACATAGGATAAACAGGTCATCAGCAAGGTACATAGCATTCATCTTTCCACTGCTGGTTGGGCAGCGGTACCAGTATGAAGATATTATGTCCGCTTGACTCAACTTCATATCAGACACACTCGTTTAACGCATAGACATTTGCTGCTAGGAGAGAGTCTCCCAGTATGCGACTTCTGTCAATGTCATTTTTCCATTTTACACATTTTAATAGAATGTCCAAAGTATTCATCTAAAAGAAACACCCCCTTTTAAAACCAATTTTTTTAATTTTTTGACTGATTTGGTTGGGGCTCCCCATAAAACCCTTTTTTCCATGTTTACCCTCAATCGATGTTTTAATGAAATATAATTTTTAAGGTTTTATTGTACCATTAGTTTTTTAAAAAAAGAGATATCTATACAATTTACATTTCTGCTTTTTTAAATACTTTGCTCAATTTTATATTATTTTTAATCTGACAATTTAAATTACATTTTTATATACACACAATAAATAAATATTTAAATATATTTTTAAAATGTTACTATATTGACGAATGTGTGACGCAGTATAGCCAAACTTGGCTCTTGCGCCAAAAAAAAAAATCAACACTCATTTCAACCCCCAAATAACTTTAAACAGAACAAGTATTTTAAAACCCAAAAAAGATCCTGTTCCAGGGAAAAAATTAGAAAATTTAAACCCCAAAAAAGATGGGTGATACTCCGAGATAGATAAATAGCCCTAGCAAAGCAGAAACAACTCAATGTTTATTGGTTCGGTTGATCATTTGTTATCAGATGAAGATCCGTTTGCAGAAGGAAAAGGCTAGAGAGCAAAGCTATCAGATCAATGTTTCTTTGACGGGATTAATTGCAGTTTTCGCACTCCATATTTCAAGAGAGCTTTTCCTAAACAGATTGGAAATCGGATTTGCTTTTCAAAATTGATGATGCAATTGTGCAGTTCATTTAAAACTGATGTTATTAGTTTGATCTGTGTTGACAGTTGCTATTGAGCCAACAGTTTTGGAAGGTAGTCTTATAATAGAATAAATATATATATTTTGAAATATACATTTCGTCGAAAGTAATTGGGAATATCTGAATAATTAAAACTTGCGGGTATAGGTTGATTATTAATTATTCCGGAATAGGTGAAGTTTGATTTGAATAATCTCAATAATTTTGTGGAAAATGTCACGAATTTTCAGAGTTCATAATAAGTTAATTAAAAATGGATTAATAGAACTTGAAGGGTACCCCTGTCTGTTTAGTGGTAAACCTACCCCCACTGTGTGCAAATTATACAACTGTTAATAATCATTGCCCAAATTGTAAAACTGTAATTTACATGCATTATGTAGTTCCAAAGTAATCACAGACAAGCATAGTTTTATTTTTAAAAAAAAAATCCCCGGCCTTTTTTGTTGCAGCTAATCCCGAACTACCCAAAAATTTTTTTACAGAATCACGAAAAACTTTTTTTATAGAGACAGAGAGTAAATTCCGTTGAAATTGATAATTTACTAAATAGGTATATTTGGACAAACAATTATTTTTTATAGCAAGGTCAATTTGATTCGATTTTAATTTACATCGCAGTAAGAAGCAATATGGAGTCTATTGGTGACGGATCCTTTCATTTGGATCACGATCAAGTGATGAGGATGATACATCAACTGGCATTCCCCTCTCCCAACTACCACACCACCTCAAATAATATGATGAAAGTAACGCAGATGTAAAATAAATCCACATTGGGAATTTTTAATTACCAGAGAATAGCTGAATATTAATAATTACTTAAAGTTATGCAAAATTTGAATCTACAATAATATCAATTCATCGATATTGTAAAATAGTTCTTGAAGTATATGCTTCGTTAAAAAACACCGCACATTGCTAATCTACAAGAAAGAAGAAATTTATTCATTATTATGTAAATTTTATTTTATTTCTATCATAAAAAATAAACTTTGGAAAAAAAAAATTTAAAAATTTTAAATATTCACAAATTTGACTTTTGAAAACACTTTTATAATAACTATGGGGTACATCCTTGTCCTCTTAATGGCGAATCAACCCCATTTTTAAAAATTATATAACTGTTTATACTACCTCAAAACATAGTAAAACTGTGATAAGTATGTATTATATAGTTCCATTTATTTGTTCTTTTTTTCTCAAAATTCGTTCTTACCACTCCTCTTCAGTTAGATCCATCCCTGATGCTGTAACGTCCTACACTTCATTGATAAATTTTTCAGATTTTGATAAACCCTGAGCTTTTGTATCTTCCTGAAAAGTTGAGTATTCAGCTCCGTTGAGTTTGAATAAATCTCGTAAGAGACAACACTTTTCTTCTCACACAACGATTCCATACCAAGCAATCATTGCTATATGTTTCTGTGAGAGCTTGGAATAATGCACTATTGCAACCGTATTGGTGACAATACATGAAACGAAGATCTTGGCTGACTATTCAGCTTGTACGACACATGAGAAATCGAAGTTGCCAACTTGGCGAGTTGTCTTGAACGTTGACATTTTTGAGATATCACGTAATTTAAAATTGGGTACCGAAAAAAAGCTTTTATATGCAAAAAAGTAAGTTATAATTGGGAAAAAATATTGCTTTTAGCATATTTTTTTTTAATAATGAGAAAGATTCATAAATGAATATTTTTTGTTGTGCTCTATGTTGGTTTCATACCATATCAGATCATTTCAGCCACCACTTGTGGTAGAAACAGAGTTTTTGATAGATATTAAATGGAGTTCTCTCTATGAAAAACGACTTTTAGACATTCGGTAGATATGAAGATATTTAACCCAATGACGTCAAATACGTGAAAACGCTTCAAACATCTTTGATAGACTTCGCAGGTAGCAGTAGAAGTGATCAAGAAGAAATTTTGAATTTTGCTTTTTTACAATGTTTTAATATTTAGCTTTGCAGTTATCGATCAATTTTTTAATTAATTTCACTGATCTTTACTTTCTTACCAAGCTATCTTAACAAACTTTAAGCTCATTAATTAAATACGATGCTGAAGTTAATACATCCAAAGATTTAAAGACGAGTTTAATTAAAGAAGCGTATTCAGGAGAAAAAATTAGCTTACAACAGAGGAACAATGTTTCCAAAATGTTATTCAGAAACAAAGTTGGATGGGTTTTTTTTTGCTGTTGTTGTTTATTTGCTAAAATATAATTTTATTTTAAACTTATGGATACAAAATAATTGACCAATTCTGATTTTTTTTTTTAACAAAATTAAAATATAAAAAAAATGCATTTTTACATAAAAAAATATTTTTTTATTCCTAATAAAATTTTTGAGTATTTTTAACTCTCTCACCTTTTTTTTTGCATGTTTGAAATAAATGCATAATAATTGCATTAATAATTTTAATTTTTTAGACACTATTGTTGACTAAAAACTGAATTAAAGTAATTTGATTTAATGACAAAATTATTAATTATTTGATACAGTAAGAAAACTGATTCAATAAGGCAAATGACTACGTTCGGAACCTTGAATTTGAAAAAGCTTACAAATGAATGATTTTTTTGGTATTTAGTGCCAGCTGAATTAGAATATACGTATAAAATTACTTTAAGTATATTTTTATCAAAAACACTATTTGCATGGGATTTTTTTGGGAAAAATAAGAAAGGATGACACATTTCTTAAACCATCTCCGTTTATAAAATATTCTTCTATAATAATAAAATTTTGCCTGTGTATAGCTAAGAATTCTCTGCAGAAATTGTTCTACAATTTTTGAAAATTTTTAATTATTTTTAGAGTTACAATCATTTGAAATAATATTAAGCAATTTTTTTAAAATGTCTTTACTCTGATAGAATAAAATGAGAAAAATCCGCACTTCTGTATTACATATTTTAAAAATCAGATTTGAACCCCTGGATGGAAATCCTAAATATATATAGGCAAACTATTATTATTATAAAAGCATTTTTCCTCAAAAGAGAATGTTTTGAAAATGTATCATTATTTCATGGCAAAAAATTGCTTTTCCATCACTTTTTATAGTAATAATTTTTTTTAAACAATTTTATATGTATATTCGGTACTTACGTATGATCGCAACCTAATGGCGACATTATACGAAAAGAAGCACCTGGTTGCCAACTCAGTTCATGTAACACACCGAAAACCAGGGTTACTAATTTGGCGATTGCTGCAATACTACATAAGTCCAATTATTCGAGTTCAACTGATACTAAATATGAAAAAAAAATTATTTATACACTTTTTCAAAATCATAGTTCCGTACGTTTTTAAACACCTTAAACGTAACTTATTCTAAATATTAAACAAACCCTTGGCCATGTTTTCCTTTTATACATTCCTAGAAAGTAAAATTATTAATAAATTAATCAGCACTATTACGTAAAAGCAATAACTAATAAGAATTTTTTTAATCTGTATTAATTTGCATTGTTTATTTGATGTAAACTAAATAGTTATAAGCGGAGATCAGGAGAAAAAAAGATTTAAATAAGAAAAATTGGAAAAGAATATTCTCAAACTTTTTTTTAAAAAACATGAATAGATTTCAAAATACACGAACCAGTGTAATCAAGCCACCAAAAGAAAATTAGCCGGCAGCCATTCTTTCATCTACTAAAAATGAGTCTTCATTTAGAAAGAACATATCCTTGTCTGTTGATAAAGAATCTTTCCAAGCTCAAAGTGAATCGCAAAACTTCCTTGTTTCTCGTTCCCTCCTATTAAACCGGGTCGCTTTGATCTTTCAATCACTGAATTGGAAGATACAACCGTTTTTTATTCAGGCAGACCTCAACTTTCTACCGGCCCCTAAGTTTAAATATAACAATCAGCTTCATCTCCCCAAAACGGAAATTTTCCTCCCCCAACTCAAGGGCTATATAGAAGGTATTGTTGATCCATATCGTGAGTTGTGGTTTGACGAAGTTATATTATTCGAATTTACTTTTTAGACGGAAAAACAGTTTAGAAAAATACAGGCTTTTAAATGGATGGGAAATAAAAGGAAAAGGGGGGAATATTAAACAAATGGGCCCCCTTTGTTTTGCTGATTTGAAAGCAATGCTAATATAAATATAAATGTATTTTTGGTTGCAAATGTTGGGGTAAAAAAATGGGCCTTTTTTTTTTTCTAAAAATTTTTTAAAGACAGTTTTCTACTTTTTTATAAATATTTAACAAAAATTTAAATTTTCCCAAAAAAAAAGAGGAAGCTGTATCACTACATAATCATTTTTATCAAAACATAAATAATTGCGATTAATTTTCTTTTTCTAACGTCTATCTTCCTTAGCATTCTTTGGCTCCATTTTTTTTTAAAATTTTAAAGATAAACTTCTTTCAATCACGCTTATAGTAATAAGAGTTTTTGAGTTAGGCAAAACTCATAAGTAAAAAGGGGTATTAGTTTCATTAAATATCAAATTTTTTTTTTTGCTTAGTTTTTTTTAATTTTTTGTGTAATGTAATTCCACACTACTAAATATCCAAATAAATTTAAATACCTTCAATTTCATTTCAGCGTCCTTCTCTTGTTGCATATTTTTTTTTAAAAGTTTTTATAATTTTTTTTAAAATCTTTTAATGAACTAATAGTTTTAATTTTAAAATTAAACAACTTAATCGTATAATTTTATTTGGGCTCTTTTTATTTGATTAAAGTGAATGTAGTAATTGATATTTTTATGGCATTTTACCACGAAATGGAAGAAATGAATTTATAAGTGTATATCAACAGCAGATTTTCTGTAAAAGAAGGTATTTTTAAAAGAAAAGAAAAAATTATTCCGATATTTTCTTTTGTCTGTGTAACTTCTTTTTCCCTATTAACGAAAAAAAAATTCTTTTTGCACTGAAAACGCGTATTCATGCCATAATTTAACATTTAATTACCTGTAAAAAGTGGGCTGGTTTGAAAAATAAATATTTTAAAGTTAAGCAAATATATTTTCTTATTTAAAATAGTCGTATAATTTAATAAAACAAATTGCTATTTTCACAAAGAAAAGGTAACTGTTTTTTTTTTAAATTCGATTTTGTACTGTAAAGATAACATAAAGGTCACCCAAATGAAAGTGGCACTACAGTCGGTTTGATAAATGGTTTAATGTTATTAATATAAATTAGTCTACATAGGAAAGAAGTAATACAGACGTAAGAGAAGGACTAGGTAAAGTTACTTTGTAGGTTGAAATGTGTGCCCCAGCAGTCTACAACATGATGGATATCATTAGTGAAGATGCCCCGGTGTTGGTTGTGGAACCAATTTTCAACAGCAACTTGGACCTCATTATCGATGGGAAATAGTTATTCTTTCAAAGCTTCCTTGCAGTGGACCGAAGATGTATTCACACGGCGAGAGCTCCAGTCTGTAAGGGGAATGTTCAAGAACCTCCAAGATGAACTACATTAAACATGTTAAGCTAACCACAGTCATACAAGAACAAGAATTATATCATGCAAGGGGATAATATCGTTGGACAGTATGCCACGTCAAAGGTTCTTGGCATTCTTTCTCAGTTCATGCAAAAGGGGCACAGTAGGTGGCAGTATTGACAGTCGTGCCGTTTGGAGGCATCCACGAGGCTAACGATACCTTTTAATGTACTCCACGCTATAACATACGCATCTGGCGGAATCTGACGATATTTCATGAATTCCCAAAAACACCTCTTGCGCACTCCTTAGGGTATGCGCAGTCATTTTTCTCTTCTAAATGCGGAGTTATTACATAAATGCCACTTTCATCTGGGCGACCATTATATTAGAATGATTTTAGTTTCTGTTGTTACTTGTAATTTCTTAGTAGTCACTTAAAAGATCTTTCTGATTTTAAACTAAGTTTCTCCTTGTAAACAATGATACCGGGCGAAGGACCAGCATAGAGATGCATAACGCAACAATTCAGTGGCTACTCATCATGGTATCTCAAAACTCGAATCCAACTATCGTGATATTGCAGCAGAAGCGGGATTCATCAGTAAACACAATGTCGTTTCATTCGGTTGTCCACGTCTGCCGTTCATCTCACCATTGACGGACCAAATGCCTGTGGTTTCCAGTAAAAACAATGGACGCCTTGAGGACATACCCCTCTGCTGCAAACGCCGTTGAATGGAACAACTGGTGAACGAATAATGAGGAACACACTAAATTTGTTATGTTCTGGTTGTTGATGTGACTGCACGATCCATCACTGTCATGCGTACAATCCACCTGTAATCATAAGCAGTAGTGCAACGAGGGCGGCGCAATCGGCCCCGTCGGTCCGTCGTTGCCTAGTGCATCAAGTGATGATAGATCCACATCTTACTTGATTGGTTTCGTCCAACACGTTGACATATTTCTCTGAAGTACAATCCGCAATCCCTTTATTTACTATTATCCCTCGGTCGAATTCAAAAACTTGGCAAGGACGCTCGATTGCATAGGTAAGCAGCTTACGCAAAAAAAGAAGCACGAAAAAACAATTGCCGTACTTCAAATCGTCAGTCTCTTCTCCCCTGATTTAGTGCTTGTGGGTGGAGCTACGGTCTTCCATGATGTACGTCTGAGCTATAATGCTAATGATTTGCATATTTCATCGCCACCAACGCATGTTGTAAATTGCCCATGGTTTGCATGCTCCTTCAGGGTGTTGCATTTTGTGTGGTCAGCAGTCGAGTTTTATCTCTATATATGTATTGTTCCTTATCTTTTTTCTCCCTTCTTCTCTTTCTTATCCCTTTCTTTTTCATTTAAACCATTTCATTTTCTATATTTCGGTGTGTATGCATTTTCTTTTTTAACCTGCGTTTGACCTTTTCTTTTCTCTGCATCTTTTTCGTTTCTTTTTTCCTTATGTCTCTTTATGTCTTTTTCTCTTTCTTATGTCAATCTCTTCTCTGTCTCTTTCCTCGTTCTCACTGTTTCTTTTATTGTCTATCTTGTTTTCTGAAGATTTATTCCCAAGTACAAAATTCAGAAATCCATATGCAACTTCGAAATTTCAATACGCCATTATTAAAGAGTATCTTCATTTGAGAGCAAGTCTGTTAAGAGTGAACTAAACTTCAAGACAGATTGAAAGTTCCAGCTTCAATTTAATCAAAGAAAGTTAGATGTATGGGAAGAGAGACGTTAAAAGTTAAATCCGAATACATTACAATGTCTTCATTTGACGTTATCCCACAGTAAGATAGTGAAGTGTCAAATAAGATGTATGTGTCATCCACACCATTTGAATATGTTAGAGATCTATGTATTTGTAAGCAATATCAAGATTTTATATATCTTGCGAGGTTTTGATTCAATAAATAATTTTTACACTATTTGATTTAATAATGAAGTTTTTAATCAATTTGATACATGAAATTTAAACTTGTAAATGGACCGGAAGCCTTTTAAAACAATATTTAATGTTTTAATTAACATGATATTTTCAAAATATTAATTTTACTATATCTCTTGTTTATATTAGATTATATATAATTATATTATTTATTTTACTGAAATAATTTCTTAAGATATCCGACTACGTTCCGAACCCCAATTTTGAAATTGCAAAAAAAAAAAAAAATTGATATTTAGTATCACCTGAATTAGAATAAACAAAGAAAATTTTATTAAGAATATTAGTACAATAAAAATTTTTTACTTTTTAGAAAAAAATGCAAAAATAATGAAATTTTCAAAATTTGATTTTAGGGAAAAGGCTTCTATAATAAAATTTTTTTGCATCATTATAAGAATTTCTACAGGCCTAATTAAGAATTTAGAAAAAAAATCCCTTTATTTTCAGAGTTACAATCAATTGAAGTAATAACCGATGCTTTTTTTTTATTTGATAAAATTTATCTACTGTGATGATTAAAATATGAATAAATCCACTTCTATAAATAATATATATTTCAAAAATCCTAATTCGCCCCGTATGTCCTAGCTTATTAAGAAAATATTATTATTTTGGATTTCCCCAAAAAGAGTGTGTTTTTTAAAATAAGCTTTTTTTTTTTAGTTTTTAAAAAAACTTTAAAAATTTTTTTCAAGTAATATTATTTTTAAAATAGCTGTATATATGTATATTCTAATTTAGATGATACAAAATATCAAAAAAAATTCATTTATACTCATTTTTAAGACCACGTTGCGAACAAAGTCGGATACCTTACACATTTATTTACCACTTTTTTTGAACCAAGTTGTTTTTAAACGAAACCCCCTTTGATGTAAACTACTAAATGTATCAGATGTACAATTGTGAGTTTTAGTAATATAATATTTACAATGAGCTGTGCTTGCAATTTTGAGAAAAAACAGGAAATTTTCAGTCAATTGAAAATTTTTTTGCCCAATTTTGTAATTAAAACCTTATAATTTATATATAACCAAATTGCGTTTAAAGGGAACAAAAAACTATAGGTGTTTGATGAATTTTTGCTTTCTGTTTCACCCATTCAGTTTTCGATAAATAAAAATGAAACCTATTTTTTTTTTTGTAATTGCTATTTTCCTCATTGGCTGTTATAAAGCTAATGATTAATTTTTCTCTTTTAAGGTGTACTGTGTGGCATAGTTTCTATTATTCTATTTTTATTTACATAGAGCAATGACACCCAACCTTTTTATCTCCGTGGCCTGGTCAATCGTTTGGTAATTTTATCGCGGTCCGCCTGTTTATATTAAATTGTTCTGATTTAATAATTTTAATTCAACTTTATTTAAATATGCCTCAAAAACAAGTTATATAAAAAAAATTTGTCAACCTATTTAGATCAACAAAGAAAAATTTTATTTTAGCTACTTTTTAAAAATTTGGGCAATTCATATAAATATGTAAAACATAAAACAAATGACAACATTGTGTGGTAATTAATTTTTGTTAATTATCATTAAAAATATCGTATTGCCATCCCAAAAAAATCGTATATATAAATTTTAGTTCAACTGAATGCTTTAAAACGAAAAAAACCTTTTCAGATTTTACACAAGTCGCCAAAAGGGTCGCGAATCGCCAAAAAGATGCCAACGTACGATTTTTTAATTATTTAAATAAAATTTTTTAATAAATTCTTTTTTAACAAAATAAATTTTTGTATTACCACCCCTAATCCTGTATATAAAAATTTTAGCTCCATTAGGCAAAATGTATTTTTTTAACGAGAAAATTCCACCAAGATAAATAAAAAATATAGGGGGGTGGGGTTAATAGTAGGAATTAAATAAAAACAGTTCCCAAAAGAATAACATGCAAGGGCGTATTAACCCCCCCGCATTGGAGGAGAGAACTGCGCGCCCAAAGCTTGACTGACACCAATTATGGCTTGGGGCCTAAAACCTGACTTTGCAGGGGGCAATTATGTTCTCCGTTACGCCAATGGAGTATAACGTGGTTTACATGGAAAGTCGCACAAAACCCAAGATAAGTACATCACAGTAATATATATATATATATATATATATATATATATATATATATATATATATATATATATATATATATATATATATATATATATATATATATATATATATAGTAATAATTTAATACTCCTCGGGTCGCTTGATACCGATCCCCGGTCCAGAGTTGCGAAGCACTGACATAGAATTTCAACTTTTTTCCAGTTCATGAAAAGTTTTTAAAAAGAAAAGTTTTCGTCACAGAATTCATAATACTTAAATTTGGCCTTTTCATTTAATGTTATGTTTGTAAGTGCAATTTATTTTCAAAAACCAAAACCCAAACGGATTTCCAAGGTTCAGAACATGTCTCTATTTCAATGTGCTTCACAACCATAATTTACTCAAATAATTGTCTTTGAGCTTAGCGTTACTCAAAAAAGAACATTTCAATATAAATGGCGAAGTCTGGAGAACAGAAATTCTTCCAAAATAATGACTCAATCTCACAATCCGACGTAAAATGAAGAAGTTCCAATCTTAAATCTACTTGAGCTTTAATCTATTGGGTACACGGACACGCTTAATAATTCATCCAAGAGGTTCCTTTTTTTACTTTCTCGTAATCCTTTACCAAGCGCAAGTACGTAAACACATATTTCAATGAATTTCTTTGGGCACGCAAATCTGAAAAGCTCTCTTTTGTTAAAGAACTTGATGTATTAATATTTCTAAAGTACTTGGCATTAAGCCTTTTGTTTATAATCTAACTGCATGATTCAATAAATGTACTGAAATTGATTTTTTTAAATAAAAGCTTTTGTATTTTCTGAGGAAATATATCATATTACTTGGTGTGGGTAATCTTGGTGTATTAAATGATATTAAGGGGTGAGGATTAAATAAGGTAATCACACAATTGAATTATTCTTTAATAAAAGAATTAAAATTTGTTTATAATAAAAATAATTTAAACGTATTGTTCTTCTTTGGTATTTCGAATTAAGGATTAAACAATAACAATAAAATAATAATAGTACCATTACTTTAATGACATTTAAGAAATGGCGTTTTTCAAAACTAAATAATATAATATTACGTTAATGGATTAAATTATCAAGGAAAGTTTACAAAAAGGTTAATAAAGACAGACCATTTCATTCATTTTAATACAAAATTGATTGAACACTTACAAAATATAGTGTTGTACGAGGGACATTCTGAAATTTTGTGATACACCTAGGACTTTAAAGTTTAGGAGTGTTCAAAGTAGTTTCCCAGCATCAATGCCCTTTCGTAGACGAATTTTTTGCATTTTAAATGCCTCAAACCATTCATTTCTAGTAATTGATGAAAAAATACATTTACAGCCACATCAATCTCTTCTTCTGAATGAAGACGACGTCCTCGTAACTTGTTTTTTAGATTAAAAAATAACCAAAAGTCACACATAGCTGGAACCGGATAATAAAGTGGATGTTTTATCACTTAAATTTATTTTTGATTAAGAAACTCAACTGTTAAACCGGCTGTTAGGAAGATCCATTGTTGTTGTGAAGCATTAGTTTGCTAACATTCATTTCTTGGAGAATTTCTTGAAGACATTTAGTGGAATACCAGTTTGTTGTGACTTTCTTCTGTCCTTCCAACTTGATGGCTTCGATCAATCCCGTACTTCTGAAGAAAATGGTATACATTTCATTTTTCATTGTTCCTTGCCTTTTCACCTTTGTTGGCGTGGGGTCATCTTCAAAGACCCATACTTTTCTTTCTTGACTTGGTGGAACGTCAGAAAACGGTATGTACGTTTCATCACCGGTTACAATTTTGGAAATGATATGCTAGCCACTATGATTTAGCAATTTAAAGGTTTTTTTACTGATTCTGACACCCCTTCTTTTTTTTGGGTTTTCCAAATTAGATTACGGAAAACCTAAGGGGAAACTACTTTTCTTTTTCATACATAGTTTTTCATGAATAATTTTGTGTATGGCTGCGGATCTAAACTTAATTTTAGTTTGTATCATTCGGTAGATACATCGATTAATATTCATTTATATTTTTTGAGGCAGAAACAATCCGGGTTACTGCCTGGGGAAAACCCTTTCTGGTTGTTTTTTTCATCCGGGAGAAGGGGGCTAAATTATGTGACTTTTTAGTTTAAAGATAACTAGGTCACGTGGTTTTTGGCCAATCGGGTTTAAAAATTTTTGGGTAAATTTATATCATGAATATAATCACGCGTTTCCAGCCAATTAGTTCATGTGCTTCACTGTTGCCAACTTTTGCTTTTTGCAGGAACTTTCTTTTAGAAAGTACATATTTGTCAACGATATAATAATGCACATAGTTAAACAAACTGAACTTAATTTAAAAATATTCGTGTAATGTAAGTATTTTTTTTAATTTTGAAAATGGTTTGAAGAATTTTAACACATGAACTCATTACCCAATCATCAAATTTTAAATGTTATCTAAACTTTACAATTTGTACAACTAGTATGTCAATTTTTAATCAATGGTAAACACGTGATTGCCGTTATCATTTGCCCATCATGAATTTAGTCCATTGCGACCTCTACAAAATTCCTTTAACCATCTGAATAAAGTAGCATGTCATGGAGATAGTACATCACCGAATGCTTATTGCAGCCATTAAACGCACTCGTCTTGATTTAATCTCTCTTTAAAATTATAGAAAATCCTAGCATGATAATGTTCTCACGTTATATCTTCACTTTCTCTTCTGTCTAAAATTTATTCTACGCTAAGCAATTTGAAGTAAGTCAGTAAAAAATTGTCTGCTATGTTGAAATACTTTTTATTTTCAAATTAAACCGTTATTATTTTTTGTAATTTCACTTCAGTGCATTTCTCAAAATTTTCAGAGTTGCCCTCGTAAGAGGTAAGATTTAAATTCCGTAATATCTTTCTTTAGTAACTGCACTTATATAAGAAAATTTTAGAATATTCTAATCGTTAATGAATTTTTAAAACATGGCACATGTAGTTGGATGTAAAGTTAGAATGTAACCAAAGGAGTTGCTGAAAGTAAAGATATAGCAGTTATAGAATATATGTGTGTTTTAAATAAAACTATTATATGGTTTTAAATAAAAGAATTTCTTCAAATAAATTAAACAAAATAAAATGCTTAGTAAAAATATGTATGTATGATAGTAACACATACATGTATAGGACAAAATAATAGGATCACCCTTTTAAAAATGAGTCATTCTTCGACTGCCACCACGTGACACCACAGTGACCACGTGACGCTACCTAGTGACAGTGAAAAGGCAGGTTTCAGTTAAGATTTGGCAGAGTGAGTGTTGCATGAAAAATTCTGTTCTTAGCTAAACACCATTATATCCGACCTCTCCGGCATAAAAAGAGGCAAGATAGTGGGTGATCGCCTCGCTGAAGCTACCGTGTCCATAACAGCCAACCTTGTGGATGTTTCAAGGACCACTGTGTCAAGGGTTATTACTATCGAAACAAATTTGAGTAAGGTGTCTTCTGGGAAGCACACGATTGGGTGAAAGTCGAAGTTGAAGGTCCGTGATAGACAGGTGTTGAAGAGGACAGTCACTTGATAAAGCAAGACTACCCTGCCGCAGATAATGTCAGAGATGAATATCACCTTCAGATTCTGTATCCATTAAAACCATTCAACGGGAATTGCATGCTGCAAACATTCATGGCAGAGTAACTACTCTAAGACCGTTAGATTAAAGCATGCTATTAAGATACTTCATGGTGGCGATGACACCTACACTGGGAAAAACTGCAATGGGAACAAGTCATCTGGTCTGAAGAATCCTCATTTACATTATTCCAAATAACGAAAAGTGTGTTCGTCTGTCGAACACCGGCAGAAGCATTTCATGTTGACACCCTGGTTCCAACCGTGAAACATGGAGGGGGTTCTGTGATAGTGTAAGGTGCAATATCTATCTGTGAATTGGAGCATCTCTTTGTCTTGAGAGTGATGATCACAGGCGACTGTTATCGAAGCATTCTCGCAGATCTTCTTCGTCCTACGC
Source organism: Trichonephila inaurata madagascariensis (assembly GCA_019973955.1). Taxonomy (NCBI): domain Eukaryota; kingdom Metazoa; phylum Arthropoda; class Arachnida; order Araneae; family Nephilidae; genus Trichonephila; species Trichonephila inaurata. Next base: position 22,349 of record BMAV01001949.1, on the reverse strand, counting down.
TTCAGAATCCTTCTCTGAGTGAACGTCCTGTGTTCCAAGAGGTCAACACCCCGGATCTCGCTGAATTCAAATATGGTAACATAGACATGACGATGAAGTAGAACGTCTAACGTGTTGTCCCCAGTCACCTGAACTGAACATCATTGAGTGTTTGTGGTTTTTTTTTAGAAAACAATGTCCGTGATCGGTTTCCTCCTCTACGCATGATATCTAACCACGAGACTGTCCTGCGCGAGGAGTAAATGCGAATTCTGATGTACTGTGTTCGAGACCTTTATTTGTCTTACCTTTATTTTTTGTTTTATATGTCGAATGCAAGCTGACATTCAGGCCATAGGTAGTTGAACGCCTTACTAATAAGAAAATTTAATTTTTCCACAGGATTCCTATTATTTTTTCTGTACTTGTATATATGTGCTTTCCTATATCATGTTATTTTAACATGTTGGTTGACCTTAATTATTAACATGCAAAATTAAACTTTTGCAAAACAAAATTACTTATAAATAAAAAAAAAAAAAACAGACATGGTTTTACACTATACATATTTTTTAACTCGAAAAAAAGAGGAAGACTCAATTAAATGTATATATTTGCAGAAAAATCTGTAGAATTAAGATGAACATTTCAATGCACTTAAAATAAATAAAAAGATAAAATTCCTTTAAACGCAAAGAAACGAAAATAGCAAATTTCTCATTTTCTTTACCGAACTATGCATGGTTTTCCTCAAATCTAAATATTTCGCTTTTTATATCGTCTGGAAATATTTCAAGTAAAGAAATTATCCTGGTAGAAATGATTAAATTTCTAATTAAAGTTTATTTTTACACCATTAAAAAAAATGTATATTTTTCCATTATTCACAGTGTATATAGAAACGACGATATTAGTAAATTGGAATGTAAATATATTATACTTCATAAAACCACTTAAATAAATGGGTATTCTATAAATATGTTAAACGTATCCCAAAAAAAAAAATCACCTTTTTCTTTAAAACATGAAACGAATTACAGTAATATAAGAGATTGTCAGTTAAGTACTTTAAATGTTGAATTTTTTTTTCCTTCATTCTTTTTGTCAATGTTACAAGCAAGAATGAAATTATTATGACAAATTTAGTAAGTTGCATTAATGCATTAATATGTGTATTTTTAACATACACAAAAGTTTGTCAAAATTTAAAAGTAGAATGAAAACTATTCTAAATAAAGAACATTTTGTTATACATATATATCTGCTAAGTTCTAAGCAATTAAACATGTAATAAGAAATATTTCTCAAATTGAATAATCTTAAATGTCCGAGATTTTTATATTATTATTTTTTCTGACAGTTGAAAAATATATTATGAACCACGAGTTCTTAAAGAGAAACATTAAAAAATTCTACATAAAATGCATTTTCCATGAATTGTTCGATCTAAAAAGGGATAAGAATATAAATGTTGAATAAATAAATATAAGTAATAAATATATAAAAATAAATTTATGTATAAATGTTGATGCAAAATCTTTCGAAAAATTACATTATTAAAGAATGCTGTCCATATAGAAATAAACTACTAAAAGTTATAGATATATTGTAAACAATCTGATTTGAGGCTTGCCTCTAAATTTTAAATCCTTTGAAAATTTAAAATATTAGAAATTTAACTGCAAAATACCCATGGTTTTCTTCTCAACATTAAAAATTTTATTTGCTTAGATACTTTACTCAATACAACATTTCTGTTGAAATTTCATCTTTTAATTTAGCATTTGAGAAGAATTTTATTTAACAAGATTTCAGGAGTAATTTTTCTTCTTGACTTTAGAAATAGCCACAATTATAAATGATTCCGACACGTCTAGTCTGGCTTCACCTTACATCTCAAACTTCTAGAGATAGAAATTCACTTTTCTCCTTAATCAAAGGTTGCATTCCTATAGTCAATAATGATTAAATTACTTCCGCTAATCTTGAATTAAGAATTATTTCTTATGTGTAATGGAACATTTCCCTTTAAAACTTTTTAACATTATACATAGAATTCTTCATGTTATGTTTCCTGGTGAATTCGAATGACTTCGAATAGCTTGATCTAATTTATTACAAATACTTCTAAATTGTGAATTCTGGTGAAATAACGATTTTCATTTATAATGCTTCCAATTCTGCATTAAATTCTTTTGTAAAAACTAAAAGTGTAGGAATATCAATTCTGTAAAAAATAAGGTTTTTTTAAAAAAAATGTATAACACTTGAGAGAGTTTTTAGAATTAAAAAAAAATCTTTTAAAAATTGTTTATTATTTCAGAGAAAATAACTTCTTTTAAAATTGCTTATAGTTACCTGAAAAATTTGTAAATGCTTCATTACGTAAGATATGTGTCTATAAAAATTAAACAAAAATGTTAGTTAGCAAAACTAAGATTAGTTATATTTTTTTTTTAAACATTTTCATTTAAAAAAATTATGTATGCTGTTGAGATAAAAAATCTCTACTCATATTCTACGTTTGTATTCACTGGGTGAATACGATATTTCCATTTTCTTTACACAATATTTGTATAAGATGCCAAATCAAAGAGTTCATTTGTATTTGATTTTTTTTCCCTTTGTGGTTTTATAAATTCCTTAAAAAAAATATTTTATTTAATATACTAGATAAATATTATGCTTGTAAAGCAAAATGTATGAGATAATATTGTATATGTATAAGATAATAATTTATATTTGTAAAAAATAAATTTAAAAAAAAGGATTTGCAGAAAATGCATTACATGTCAAGCATTGAATGTAATAAATGAGATTGATTTATTTATTTTTTCATGCATTTACATTTTTTTAGCATTTTGAAAAAATCACTTCTTTAATAATAAATATAACAATATGATTAATTCTTCTACAAAAATCTGCGAACCAATGCGAAAAATAGTTTTATATTTTCTTCTCTTCTCCAAGAAACGTAGAAAAAAATTTAATCTCACATGAATATTAAAAAAATAGATCCTATTAATGTATGTTCGATAAATATTTGTAAATACACTGATTAAACAAAACAAAAAATATTTCTTTAGGAAAGGAATATATGTGTTACGAAATTGTTTAAGGGATATAAAAGAGTTAAGCAGTAAGGTATTTTATCGAATATTCAACATTGAACGTTCGTAAGAACTTTTTTAATGCTTGCAGACTCCCTGAAATTTATTTTTTAGTGAACTGACCCAGATATAAGGGTATATAATATACCTAAAAAAAATTTTTGTAGAATGTTGAAAGTTAATAATTAAAAAGCTAAACAAAAATTCCTAAATGTAACATCAATTTTTAAGTTATTAAAAATAATAATTAGACAATTCAAATACATTATGAAAATGTTATATAAATTAAATATATATATATATATATATATATATATATATATATATATATATATATATATATAATCAAGGAATAAATTAAAATTTAATGTTTTTATTTTATCTGTTTATTTATTTTATAAAGTAGGGTCAGTTTCACCACTGCTGATCTCAAAAAACAGAGTTATTATAGAATCTATATTTAAAAAAATAGGTCTCCTACTGAATACTACGGGAAAATACATATCGAGAATTTTAAATTAAATTACAAACTCAGGTTAGTTTATTTGGGTGCTAATCTGCTACATTTTATTTTAAATGTATAAGAATTTTATGTTTAGTATCATATTTTTAATATTGATATGTATTGTAATATCATTGTTGATTGTATCTACAGTATATGGTTATTGAAATTATTAAAAGTTTACTTCTTTTCTTTAATAAAATCAAATAGTCTCAAAAGCTTTCTTGCAACAATAGTTTAGAGAACTAATACTTATAACTGTATATTGAAGCAAGTTTTCCATTAATAGACTGAGAATAGTTTCCATCCATAAGTGTAAAAATAAATGCATGCTCTTTCCATTCACAATAAAGCCAAACTATTACCACTAAATGCGAGAATAGTGAGCTACATAGGTGAAAAAAGTGGTATGTAATAATTTCGATAAGAAGAATTTTAGCAGTAAAACATAATGTTTCTTAATAAAGACGTATCTTGTTGAATTTAATTGTTGTTGTTTTTTACAAAAAATCTGAAATACTACGCAAATTTAGAATTTAAAGTATCTCTCATTGCGCTTGTAACTTAAAAATAGGATTCGAAACAATGTGCAATCGGAAAAAAAATCAAGAGCAATGGGAGAACGCAGGCTTTGGCCCCCCCTTTATCAACTTTTTTTTTTTTTATTGACTCTAATCTGAACATAATTCCAAACAAAGTTAACAATAATTAATAAATAAAAATTAAGTAATTTAGCATCAGTTATTAAGACATTTGGTTAAGTGTTTCTATTAAAAGTTTATTTTATTTAGTAATGCTAATTATTCATTCAAAACTTCTTTTTTTTACTGTTTTTTTTCTGACAACCGATAAAATCAAAAGGATATGTTTGACAACATATTGGGATATGATCGATAATGCCAGATTTTTCTACCCTGAACCCCCTTTGAAAAATTCCTATGTGCGCCACTGACTGAAGCTGATTAATATGTAAATATTGAAATGTAATAATCGAATAAAATATCAATTTTTTAAAGAAATCTATGTAAAGAAAGGAATATGAATTTGAATTGCTTAAGTTCTTTACTTTATACATTGTTATGAAATAATTACCAAGAAACCTATTTCTCTGAATTTAACTAAAACATTATTTTGTTAAAACTTCTCGCTTTAGTAAAGACATTAAAGGAGAAGGAATTAATAATTTGTGCTCTAAAATATGTGAAAAAATCTTCTTTTCCTCATGCAAGAAGCAATAGAAGACCTTTTATTTGGTGAACTCTGCAATGGTCTGAACATGATTAATTTTTAGCTCGCGTGATTCGATTTGGAACTTTGAAAATTTGGAATGGGTGGGGAAATGTCATTTTCAGTTAACAGCTTTTTTAGGAATTTCACGCCATTCTAACATTTTCAAGAGCTTTATAAAGTTGTATTTAAGGACTTTTTTATCGGATATTTTAGAAATTTGTCTTTTTTACGTAATTTTTAAATCATTTTTTTATATTTTTCTGTTTATTTTACTGATACACTAAGGTATTGGTTTCTTAGAATTTGTCTGATTATTAGAGGTACTTAAATCATTAAATTGTTCTCATTAGCTGTGATTTTACAATGAATATGTAACAATTTCTTGAAAATGCTTCTCAGTGTATGTTGAAATGAAACATCTAAAATATATAAAACGTAAATAAATTAAATGCTGAAAATAAGTATAAAAATAAAGAGTCGGTAAATTTAATTAATTAAAAAGCTGCTTAGCTGAATATTATTAAAATATAATAATACTTAAGAAAATAAATGATTTAATCAATATACCACACACTGGAATTGGCAAAAAAATAAATCTACTTTTTAATTCAATGGTCTTCAAACTGTGATTTTATTTCCAATGATGTAACAAATTGCAATGATTGCTTTGTAAGAAAAGTGATATCTATCTGTAATTATCTCATAGGAAATGAGTGATATGTATTCAATCTGAGATTCATCATGCCTCAAGGAGATAAATGATACATTTCTAACTACCTTTCCCGAATCTTGATCATTGAAAATTCCTGAACTACCATCAACCGGCATTATGTAGCATTTATGTATCCTAAGGATAAGACATTACAATACATTAATGAAATATTATCAATTCTTCCAATTCAATATATTACGTATTCCATTCAATTCGTATCTCCAATTTATTATTTCCAATAACTAAAGTTCTTCGATTGAATTGATTATTTCGAAAATACTACCACAATTATTTTTATTACTGCATGATTCCCCCATTTAATAAAAGATCTTTTCATACATTTCTATTCAATTAATTTATAAAAATTAATGAATTTTACAAAAGATTTAAATTCCAAAATAATGACTAGAAATTTTTACCAACATGTTGAGGTACCTTCTCCTTGTGATTGAGGTGATTGTTGATCTGGGGAGTTCCGATTACAGCATAGATTGAGCAGCCAATAAAGAACATAGAAATTATTACAAATATACATTTACAATAATTTATGCTTATTAAATTAAACGTTATAACTAAGTACATGATATGCGGACAAGACAAGCTAAATGATAATTATCTTAAGGTATCCGCAAGTTCGAACTTGATTTTAAAAGGCAAAAAGGGAAATAATTTTCATGATATTTAGTGCCACTTACATTAAAATACATGTATAAAATTGTTTAAGGGAAACTTTTACAAAAATTTTTATTTAATCAATATTTGAAAAATTAACTTAGAATAACTTTTTAAAATGTTCTATTTAAAAAAATGCTTCTATTATAAAATTTTTTTGCCCGTATATACCCTTGATCTCTGTACAGAGGCTAAACTATGTTTTTTAAAACTCACATTATTTTCAGAGTTACAACCCATTGAAATAATTATCGGGTTTTTTTTCTTAAAATTTCTCTCCTCTGTTGTGTTGTAAAACATGGATAAACCCACTTCTAAGTTATATATTTCAAAAATTCTAGTTGAGCCTATGTACAGAGGTCTGAGCTATAGACAGGCAAAATATTATTATAATAGAAACCTTTTTTATAAAAGGAGAATGTTTTGAAAATGGGTCATTCTATGTTCATTTTTTGTCAAAATATTGTACTTAAACAGTTTTTTTTATTGTAATGCGATTCTTAAAACAATTTTATGTACATTTTCTAACCTAAGTGACACTAAATATCATAAATAGTATCCATTTTTACGCTTTTGAAAAACCACTGTTCCGAACGTAGTCGGATACCTTAAATATAAATTTCCCCAGGCAATATTTCTCAAACTGTGGGGCACCTAGAGGGACGTGATATCCCTACGAGGAGGCACGAGCACATTGAACTCTAAAACAAAAGATCATTTTAAAACATTATTAATTATCTGAAAGTAAGCAAGTAACAACAATAAAAAATAAAGTGCGCATTTACGCTGATATAATATAAATACATCAGTACTGCGCAATGTATTTTATAATTAATTTATTAATACTATGTTAAGAACAAGTTTAATAATTACCAGTGACCCCATGAGCTTGCAATATTTAAAATTATTTGCAAAAATTAATACTTCTCTTGATAATTTGTATGGTTTATAATTAATCCCTAAAATGCCGATTAAAAATTACTCGATTATCTACCCAATGCTACCTTTTAACATGTAGGCGAGCATATGAGGTGTAATGGTGGAGAAGTTAGAAAAGGAATATATAAATAAGCGAATCCTCTGATATAAGTAAATCCTTCGAAAACACTGTCAAGGTCATTTTATTGGACTCCACAGCCTTCGTTATAAATTTTATGGATAGCAATTCACAGAAAAGATAGTATTTCGGAAAACATGTATATCCGTCCAGGGCAATTAAAGCAAAGGCTGATCGAGACGTTTACATACGCCGGTGGCAATTAAAAGGTTGAAGTCATATTGTAGGTTTAACGTCAAAGTATAGTATTATTGACTTCAATACATTGCTATTTTATGGAGGGATGGAGGGGGGCGATGAAAATTATATGATTGAATATTGAGTTGCAAATATTGAAAGTTTGAGTAGTCATGCTCCAAGAAAACTCTCCAGAGATCTGTGACTTCGAAAGAAATTACTCGACTATTGTTCAGGAAATACTAGTACGACAATACTATCCCCAACCCTTACTATTGCGAATCTCTCTCTCTCTCTCTGACTACTTATATACTATTTGGTATTGACGTTCTTTGTGAAGTGGTGTTGTTCTAGCTTAAAGTGCTAATTTAGCTGGCTGGAAACAAATCCGAGAAGAGACCTCACAGATAGCCTATTGTTACAACTATTCAAACTCGAAAACCATGTTGAATTTATACTACGCAGTTTGAGTGACCTTATTACCATTTTAAATTCTAGTCATTTGACAATTAGAATGTAATTTTAAAATCTATAATAAAACTTAGATTTCAAACCAAATTTTGTATCTACAAAATTTATATTGGGTTCATGATATTCATGAAAAGGGTTCAAGATGGAGAATTAGACTAGTGCATCATATAATTGTTAATAATATGGTTTACAAAAAAATAAATAAAAAAAAAACTTTACAAATATCGAATTAATATTATTAAAAAAAAGCTTTGATTGGAAAAGTGGTTAATACGAGCCTGGTAATTAAAAATGTTACTTTTCATTTAACTTAAAACAAAAATTTTAATAGTAAAAATGGAGAATAAACGTTATAAATATAAAAGATACCTCTTGGATAAAATGAGTAAATCAGTCAATGCTTTTCCATATAATGTTGAGAAATTCAACAATCCAATAAATTAAACAGCACATGATCCAATGGCTTAGTTTTATTGTGTAAGCGATTGAGAGAATAATTGAAGTAAAAAATGGACTTGGTGAAATATTAAACTAGATTAATAGAATAAATAACCAGTCTGATTACGTGCGTAGAAGCTATGTGAGTGCTAATCTTCGGTGGGTCTCGTAATTCGAACTTAGTACTGTTGTAAAGACAAAACTTTGCTTTATACACAACTATGCTTCCTTCTTACCGCACAATTGTATAACTTTACGTTCTTGTTCCGTTAAATATGCAATATTTTTCATCGTATATATCTTGACAGATATTTAATGAAGAAACTGAGAGACTTGAACAGGTCCACTAATTCACTGTACATCAGACTTATAGATTCGAGAAGTGTAAGCCAGATATATGAAATTTCAATCACCCAGTGGAACTATTGAAAATTAAAAATGTTTAATTTCTTTTGAATGGGAATCTTTCGCTCTTTTATACAACTACCATATATTGAAACAGTTTTCTTTTTTTAATTTTTACCAGTCAAAAACACTTCAAAAATCATTAACATAAATATAATATTTTTAACGGTAAAATGGTTTTTCTAGGATTGAATTTCCAAAAGTTACAATTAATTTTAGCAAGTCAACAACGATGAATGAATATCATATCTACTGTTATTTTAACAAAACTGGAACCTCAGTCTTTGTTTCCAAGTTATTAATGCAAAATCTTCAACAAAAATCTCAATACTTCACGGAACTTCTCTGAACGTGATCAATTGAACATTTCCTCACATATCTCATAGAAGATATTAAGTCTTTTGTGATCGAACTTTTATACCTTAGTCAGAATGAAAGTACTTTCTACCGATTTCCCGGAACTTTTCCACTCCAATTGAACCATTTCTTCCAGCCAAGTAATACCTTTTCGCTCATACTTGTAATAGCTCGAACCGTTTCCCTTTTAGTACTGATGACATCACCTGTTTGCAGTTATTGATCGTCTCCACACAGGAACCTAGTATAAAATGACTATGTTCTTATTAAAGTTCTTGGAAGGGTTATTTCTAGCCAGAGTGTTGTATTATTAGATAAATAGCAATTGTAGAGCAGTAATTTTAGAAACTTACATTGTAGACTAGAAATGTACTTATAGTTTTTGTTTGTATTGCTTTCGTGTACAAAAGATACAAAAATATGTGTGGTGGCTATAAAACTATAGAAATAGTTAAAATGAGGCAGTGTTAGTTTGAATTAGAAGAGTAATTAAAGATTCAAGATGTTAAGCAAATAATTACATGCAAAATGTTCTACATATGTTTTTTATTATATTATTTTCAAAATATATTCTATTTGTATAATTATGTGTGTCTAAATAATCTGAGTTGTGATATTTATATGTACAAATATTTTATATGCTATTTTTATAATATTTTAATGGCTAAAAAGATTTTAATATGTATATATTCTTCAATAAATTTTTCTGATAGATATAGATATTTCAAATAAATATAAATGCGGATATTCTTACATACATTTTATACATTGTTCTTTCGAGTTCCGCATCTACATGAATGTTATGCACTTAATTTACTGAATAATGATATTTCCTGAAAATATAAAAAATGTGGATATGCTAAATCATGAAATAGTAGAAGTTCCAAACCCACTTAAGAATTAAAAATTTCTTATTCTATTACAAAAATGATTTTTGTTATTTCAATGTTATACTCTCGTCCAATTTTGCCAAATCGAAAGAAGTTGCCACTTAAAAAAAACATCGCTAAAAGCTGTCATCGTTATTATTTTGTTTGGACAGTGAGCGACTTGCTTCTCTTATTAGCTGCATATTGTGGCATTTGGTGATGTCATCTGATTTGTGGTCTGATTTTGGTTGATGGTGTAATACGTAAATATCTTTCTTTTTCAAGAAATCATAAAATCGAGTTTTGCGCATTTATAAAAGTAAAAATCTTACACATTAAAATAGAATGAAGCTAAAATATAAGAAATTTCATGATAAGCAATTGAATATTAGGAATCATAAAGATTATTTCGAATGTTTTATTTATCATTGTATTCTTTTTTTAAACTACAGGATCAGAAATTATTTGAGAATGAATCGTTGGGACATTTGTGTTTATGCAAAGTTTACCTAACAACAATTGAAATGAAACTACTTATTTAATGAATAAATACAAATCATCTCTTTTTTTTAAGAAAAGGCACCTATTTTACATAAGTTTGATGACAACAGTTTCACTTTGTTTCATGAAAATCTGGCATTTCTGGCCTGAAGAGAGATTTTTAGAGTTATAAAATGCCCTGAAGTTTGATACAATTCATTTAAAGCAGTCGTTACTAAGAATTAGAGTAGATGGTTAGAAGGAACGAGTTTCTCATTTAGTTGGTTGCCGGTGCATAAACTTTCGTAGTTGGGGATAGTTTGAAAGTTCAGAACATATAAAGATTTAGCACACTTCCTACAGAACTTTGATTCTGGCATATGGAAAGTACACTTAGGACTGAAAAGCGAATTGTTATGAATTGTTGTTAAGAACAATAATGGAAATGGATATAAGTTAAGGTTGGTAATGATATGATTATTATGAAATTCGTGTGTATATATAAATGTTTAATTTCAAGTAAGTATTAATATAGAAATCTTTACACAGGAACTCCAAATATTTACTGGAACATTTAGTTACTTAGAGATGTCGTTTGTTAAAAGTATTAAAGTATAACTAAACAATTGTATCTGAATTTATAAAATGTTAAAAAGATTGCCATTAACTTCTTTGAAAAGGAATTTTTAAATTAAAGGAAATTGTACAGTTTGTAAATGATGATTATCAAAATAGAAATTGTAATGGAAGTTTAAAAAAGATCAGTTAATGTTATTATTTTTAACAATGGAGTATCTGTATTTCAATAGTTCAGATAGCAGTGTTATGTTTACATGCGTGCTTTTAGGTCCCAATAGATATTAAGAATGCAACATATTTATTACAAAATCAAATTATTTTAATATTAAAACACATGAATGAGATACAATTATATCTGTATTAAAACATTTCAGAGAAACAATGCATTCAAAACTATTTTAAATGCACAGTGTAGAATACTAGAGCATTTATTTTCGAAAATAATTGAATCATATTGATTAAAATTAAATGCATACTTTTCCTCTATTAAATGTGCTAAACGTTCTTTTGTAATTGAAATTCAGGGAGTTACGGTTAAAGCGATAAGGATCCAAAATGCGAAAATCTCTGATTTTCGGTAAATATTTATACATTTTGATAAGAAGAATATGTAAAGTGTGTTTATATGTATCATGCAAAGGTATTTAGGAAAAATATACGAATTACATTGAATTCATACGCAGCTTATGTTTACATATTCGTAACTTGTAATCCAAATTTTGGGATAAGCCTTCCATAAAATTTATGCTTAAAACCAAGCATAAAGTAAAGAATTCGACACATAAATTTGTGAACTGAATCTTTAAAAGAGAAAATAAAAGTGGGCTTAGTGATATATTTTTCTGAGACCCAAGTAACCAATCATATTTCACCAGAGAAATTTTCAAATAATTTTTAGGATAAACAAAAGCCAGCGATTGATTCTTATAATGTTGCAATAAATATTTAAATCTAAAAAAATTAAGTTATAAGGCTTTCGAGCAAAATGTGAATAGAAAGAAACATTTTGATACAAACCGAGTGTAATTAAAATTAAAAGCGCTTAAAAAGTACTAAATCCTGCTGGTAAAAAAAAAAAATGTAACATTTCTTTTAAATACTTCAGTTGAATTTATTTCTGTAGTACGTACGATAAAGATAATTGGAAACTATGGACATTTTAATCGAGCATGTTTTTGAAGTTCTTTTGAATATGCATGTTGTATTTCTAGTCTTTAAATATGTATTCACCAGATATTACACAGTTTTAGAAAACATTATATTATAGTAGTGCATCTCCACCTTTCAATATTTGAGACACCCAATATACAATCAGAATTCTCATAGCCCCCTCCACTTCCACACAGTAACAACATATAGTAAGACCCCGCTTAAGGGGTCTCAGGGGTGTTAAATTTTTCTAGAGGTCTGAAAATATAAACAATTTTCAAACAGGTATAATTCATTTAAAATTAAATTTAATGATTCGAATCTTTTGCACATTATTTATAAAGAATGGGGCTTCAGAAAAGTATAAAATGTTTAAAATATAATCATAATTTTAAAAATCATAAGTATATGAAAATTCTATGATAAATATTAAGTATTTTTGTGTTGCGCACGCTATTTTCTAAAATAGTAGCATCTGATGTATAAAATTTATAGAATTATAAAATGCATCATACTCTTTTAAGCCGTGCCTAATTTTAGTATTATATGTCTTTTGTATTTCAAAATATTTGTAAAACATTGCAATTTTTTAAATATTTTTAAAAAATGTATATTTTTTATTTATTAAAATATGTAAGTTATTATTCTATTTATATAAAATTAGCTACAGTGTAATGAGAATACATTTAACTTTATTATTCAACTTATAGCTAGTAATTAAAGCTACTATTTTAGAAAATAGCGTGCGCAACGCAAAAAATACTTAATATTTATTATAGAATTTTCATATGCTTATGATTTTTAAAATTATGATTATATTTTAAACATTTTATACTTTCTGGCCCATTCTTTATAAATAATATAAAAGATTCGAATCATTTAATTTAAATTTAAAAGAATTATACCTGTTTGAAAATTGTTTATATTTCAGACCTCAGAATCTTAACTCCCCTGAGACCCCTTAATGCTGTTTCGTTTAGCACTGTTTCGGTTTAACGCTCTTTATTTTTTAATTGTGGGATTCCCCGAAATTGCACGCAGCATAAGGCTTCCCAATATCCGAAGCAGTTTATCTGTGTTTCATCTTTTCTGTGATATTATACGAAAGTACTTTTATAGTTTCAAACATTTGTTGACGTTATTGTAAGAATAAATTTAGATAATACAACGATTTCTACAGTGACAAATATTAGAATTTTTAGTTTTTATCATGGGTGATAATAAAAACCACGAAAATAATGCTATAAGAAAAAGCATTTCACTAGAAACTAAAATGCAAGTGATTAGAAGATTAGATACTGGTGAGCGTCAATCTCACATTGGTGTTGTATTGAATTTGGCAAATTCAACAACAAGGACCATTCTTAAGAGTAAAGAAAAAATACTGCTATCGGCAACTGCAACTACGACAAGCTCTGCAACTATAATTACCCGTTCTAGAAATATTACAATGTATGAAATAGATAATAGACTTTCTAAATGGATTGACGACGAAATTGAACGCATTATGCCTTTAAGTCAATCTACCTTCTTGATAAAAAGACAGAAAATTGGAAATACAAAAGAGACGGAATGATCTGAAATGTAAGCATACTGACTTAGAATTTTATTTATTTTTATATATATATTCGTTTATTATGTTTCTATATTTGTAAGAAATATATTTTTGTTTATTGTTATAAGAACATAATTAATAAATTTAATGACAAAATAACTGACCAATTTTCCACTCATCTTCCCCTAACCCCATTATTTACATGATGAGATAACCTCGTTTAACGCTGTTTCATATTACGCTCTACTTTGATGGAACGTATACCCCGCGCTAAGCGGGGTCTTACTGTATTGAATTCAATAATACTATACTTTGACGCTATAGCTACAAAGCAAGTTGAACCTCTTAAGTGCCACCGGCGTATGTAAATGTCTCGCTTAGCCAATGTGTCAACTGCCCCGGATGTATATATACGTCTTTCCGAAGTACCATCTTTTCTGTGCCCTGTTATATTCATAAAATTATTCCGAACGCTTTGGAATGCAATAAAAAGATCTTGACTGTGTTTGGGACGGATTTCCTTGTTTCAGAGGATTTGCTTATTTATTCCTTTTCTTTCATTTCTCCCCCAATACATCACATGGGCACGCCTACATGGAAAACTGTGGTATTAGGGAGCAAATCATGTATATTTTAATCGGAAGTTAAGAGATTAATTATAAACAAATTATATCAATGGGTAATATATAAATAAACAATTTATATATGACAAGCCCATGGGGCCAATGATATTTATTAAACTTGTACTTAACTTCGCATTGCTAAACTAATTACAAAATGCATTGTGCAGTACTGGTACACTTGAGACATAGCCATCCTGTGATGACTATGTCTGGGGTGATTCGCGTAAGCTAGAGGTGTGGGATTATCTAAATGATGAGACATTATGTAATTCTTAACACAAATTTTATTAAGAATAACTTAAATTACTTAATTCTAAATAACAACTTTCTTAAAGTGAAAATGAGCCAACAATTAAACCTTATATTCAAGTAAGATCGCGCAACTAGATCACTTATCTTAATTATAATAATTTAACTGTCTAATCTAACTTCCTATACAAAATATTACCTTTTATAGAGTCACCTTCCTTCCTAGGTTGAAGAAATTCCTATTATGTTGATAGTAGGTGAGAAGACTCAGGCTTTCTTAATTTTTATTATATTCAATTGCGATGAGCGTATCCTTCTTCCAGAGCTGTAAGACGTCTAACACTTGTTCCGAACGATTCCACACTAAGTTATCTCTAGGTTTGCCGTTATATCTCAACAAACTTTCTATCCTTTTAAAGTATATCTCATTTGCATATTCGATCCGTTTCTCTTCTTGGTATTGGGTTGGAAAGGTTTTGCCATTAATGGTGGCCGTTAAAAAACTTAGGAGTTATGTTAGAAGAAGAACGCGAGAGACGTCACACACTTATTAATGGTTTTGGAGTGATAATTGAGGTTTGCTGGAGAGTGAACTTGAATAAACGTCACGCTAAAGAATGTAACGTTCATTCGGCTTTTTTCGCCTGTTCCGACAAGATTGTCCACCCCTGAAAAGAAATCACGGGTCTACAAGAGGGACGCTCCCCCAGTTTTTTTTAGCACTTTAGTAGATTTTTTAAAATCAAAATTCAGTTTAATTATGTCAAATGATCCAAATGAAAGAACGACAAAGTACAGACCAACGCTTGACGGAGTTTTTTTTGTAGATATTTAAATAATTTTGAATCTAAAGTATTTATAACCTATTTCAGCTACCATAAACTTATTGTTTTTTTTTCTTAGAATTCAATTAATTCACAAATATGTATATTTAGCAAAAACTATTACTTTATGAGTACAGACATATGATTAAATAATTTTATAAGATAATACTAATATAATATCCTTGTTTTATATTCACCAAACTAATCACTGAAACAACATTACAAAATTTGAAGTTATCACTTTTATCGTGTGGCCATCAGCACACACTCCTTTTTTTATCAGTGTAAATGTGTATTTATTTCTTACTATGCCAGAATGTATTTTGCTTGTTTACTTTCTGTAAATTAATACTTCTTTCAATAAGCTTTTGTTTTAGAATTTTGAATATGCTCGCGCTGCCCTCGTAAACTTATCACGCCCCCCCCCCTGGGGGGCACGCACCATATTTTGGAAAACGATGTCTTATAGATTAAGATATGGAATCAGATTTACTATATGAGCTTCTCATTTTTTTTAATGTAAAATGAAAAACAGAAAGCTATTGGTGTTTTTATTATTATGTTTAATTGTATTATTAGTTTCTGTTTTAATTTAAGGTGAAACAGGAATGAAAATATGTAAAACTATAAAAAAAAATTTAAAAATGTTGTAGGAAAAAAAAATATTAAAATATTTTTTTTTCTAATTTTAATATTTATATAATTTTATAATAATTTTTAAAGGTTCCCCCCATCAGTAAAAAATGTATATAAGGTGCATATAATAAGAAATCAACATTCTTTTTAAAATATTATTGTCTGTAACCAGAGTGCCTTTAACCCTATGTGGAGGGAGAAGCATATTGAAAAGTTGAAAACAAAAAATTATTTTTAAAAAATTATGAATTTACTGAAAGGAAGCAAAGCAAAGTTCATTCTGAGAAAATAAAAAATAAAAATACACATTTACACTGATATAAAATACTTTTAAATGTATCAGTATTTGCACAATGTATTTGATAATTAATTTAGAAGTACTAAGTTAAGAACAAGTTTAATAATTACCAGTGACTCCATGGGTTTTTGTCATATATAGTATTAAATACAAAATTTAGTACTTATCTTGATAATCAGTATGGTTTATATTTAAAGTCGTATATTACTGCTTTAGCGTCAAAGTATATTATTATTGAATACAATACAACATTATTGTATGGAAGGCGCAATGAAAGTTATGAGTGAAAATTGGGACGCGAATATTGAAAGTTTGAGAAGTACCGACACATGTCATTCATTAAATGAATATTTTTATTTACAATTTGCTTCACTATAGAAATTACTTTATTAAAAAACTCGTATCTTTCAGATAATTTAGTTCCCAAATTGGATTAAATTGAATTAATTAAAACACCGTTACAAAATACAAAAATATAAGCTAAAAATTGTTTTTATTTGAAGCAGTTCAGATTTTCTGAAGTATTTCTTTCTACAGAAAAAACACAATTGAGTTTAAAACTCGATGTTTGTCTTAGAATACAGTAAAAAAAGAACTTATTTCGAAAAATGGAAAGAACCATGAAAGATATACAATATCCAAGCTATTTTTGATATAAATCACACAATCTTTCTTTGGACAGATCAATGACTCAAAAACCGACTGAAAGCTTTGTAAAAGGTTTCGGAAATTTTCCAGATGTTCCATGTAATAAAGACTCATTTTCTGGCCACGGAAATGAGTTGCAGGTGCGATACAATTCAACATTTTGCTCCATCTATCATTCGGTTCTTGATCTTTCGATAAAAAAAAAAAAAATGTTCTTTTATTCATGAGTCAGTGGCATCCTTCCGTTGTTCTGCGTTCTGTGTCTTTCCGCTTTTTTTTTCTTTATACTTTCCCAGATAAATCTGCATAATAGTACAGAAGAACTTGGCAAAAAAAGCATTCGATTTTTTGTTCTCGAATTATTTTATTTAACTGCGAGGTAATTTATATCTAGAAAAGAATTTTTTTTACCGATATTCTGTGGAAGTACTTGATTGGATCTCATCAATCAGAAATGTGCTTATTTTTTTTAAAAAATTACAGAAAACATTTAAATAAACGAGGCTTTGTGTCTTGAGTTTGTGGAATCATTTGTTTTGTCCGAAATAAAACGTTCACAAATAGAAAATTTAAATTCTAATTTAACTTACATTTTCTAGCAAAAAGGGTCATTTTAACTAATTAGATGTTATGAATAAATAGTACTGGGAAATATCCTGCAATTTATTGTGTGTAATGGCGTATCTGTAAAACCCTTTAGGGACTTCTAAAATTAATCTTTACTACTGTATGAAAAATTACCACTCGCGTAAATTAAAGTAAACTTTAAACATAACTCTATTTTTAACATGTATTTTTTTTAGAATGAAGTTTTTGAGTTCATAATGTTAATTAAAAACGAAAATAAGTATGCACTTTACAAAAAGGATTGACTTGTTGTCACTATTTATATGAAAGCTACATAAAATTTTGAAACAGATATTAAAATTATTTAATTATTATAATTATTATTGAGAGTTAGATGGAACCAATTTATACAGTTTTATTGTAAGTGGTTGATTTCTGCGTTACCTATATTAAATATTATTTAATAAATTTTTCATTTGCAGAAATGTAGTACTGGCTCATTATGATAACCATTGCAATAAATTAAATATTATTATAAATATTTTTGTGGTATGGGAAATCTGACAATCAGTATCAGTAAACAATTGTTTTCTACCGTTTGATGATATCCGGTATTTTAGTTTGATATTTTGAAAAATGTGAGGAACTATACTCAGATTCTTGCTTTATGAATTGTTGATCCGTCTGTCTCTCTATATATGGGAGAAAAATTATCTCCTCTCTCACTCACCAGAATGTCTTCGGAACTACATGATCTACAGTATGAAATACGACACGTTGTTTCTTTTGTAAATATCCACTAAAAACCACTTTTTTGAAAATCATCTCTCAAGGAATGCTGTGGGGGGCGTTATAGATATAAATTCTCGTTTTTGTGTTATTATACCAATTAACTTAAAATTTGGATGGCATGTTTCTTTTGTTGAATATAGAGATCAGCCGAAAAAACCCAAAATTTCTCGGAATTTGACTCCTAAGGGGTGGTTTATGGGCGCCCACAAAATAAGTATGCTTCTGTTTTAGGAATGGAACCCATGCACTTTTTTAATTCGAGAAAAAATGATGGCTATAAGAATATTTCTTTAATTACAATCGAAAATTAATTGCTTGGGCTGGGATATTATTAATTTAAAAAGTGTATAGCTATACAACATTATAAAATGCCTTGAGAAGTGGATGGTGAACTTCTAGTATTGTACGTATTAGATCATGAGATCCCAAGCGTACTTATTTTTTTTCTCTTCTGGCTGCTTTAGATGGAACAATAGAAATTCATAATGGGGAAAAAATAATTTTTTACTCTTTTAAAACCCTTTCAGAAAGTAACTATATGTAAATAATTTCATATGTTTTTGGATAAGTGTTATTGATAAATGATTACCAGAATTCCACCGTTCATGATAAATGTGCATAAATTATCCTTGAAAAAACGATAGATCAAACAAATGAATCCATGTTAATTCTGTATCACATGTCAGATAAATGTATTTTACTTATCAAGCATATTTTCTATTGTCATCCCTTAGATATTTTAAATACAATTTATGCCAGAGATTATTCTTTTCATATTATATGAAGCTCTACCACAACTAATTCGACAAAACCATCAAAACCAACTTTCATTAAACGTAACAACCTGCCAGCCACGATAGAATTAAAACATAATTATAAGCACGCTAAGAACGTTTCATCTCTTTTACAAATGCGAAGAGATCTTTTGGAAATCTAACTAATTACTCTCGTCTTAAAAATGTATTGTGCCAACAAAGAGCAACAGCGGTTCTTATCACCACGACCCTAACTGAATTCTGAATACTCCGTCTATGCTACATAGTCTGCAGTTTATGATCCTGAAGCTAACAGATTTCACCGCAGGACCTCCAATCAATCTTGATAAAGGAAGTATGACAAAGTCGGCTGTACTCCAGGATAAAGGTGATTTGGTAAATTAAGATACATTGGGTAAAAGAGATATTTCTTTCGCAGCTTGCCAGAATTAACATTATGATTTAGGCATAAAATAGAGGAAACTATTTTGTTGTCTACATCTGGATGATTTTTTTCCAGCTTCATTTCGAAAACTCGTCATAAGAAATTGACGAACGAATTTTAAATTTTGGAAAGTTTTGAAGAATTGGTCGCAAGTGTTTTGTTTTAAATTGAAAAGAAAAAAGTGAAAAATAAATTTCTTATTTTTACTCTTGCCTCACAAAACGTCTTAAATTCATTTTTCGACCATATACAAGCTTTGAAGATTGTTTACACAGATTCGTATTGGTAATTTGACAAAATAAGCGTTATATGAAAAATATATTGAATCATTCGATATTCAAATATGTGAAAATAAGTACTTATATCCATCAAATGAATTTTGATAGAACTACCTATTATGTAAGGCAGTGATTCCCAAAGTGGTCTATATAGACCCCCAGGGTCTATGACGATCTGCAAGGGGTCCACGTCATCGAAAAAATAATTTGGGATCTATAAGGTGTAAATGGGGGTCTACGATAGTGACTCTCATTAAACCAGATCGTGACTTAATTTTAAAAGTAAATTTAATCAAGTAAAAACCACACACAGACGTTTCTATTTAACAGATTTATTTACAAAATTTAAACTGAATGAAGTTAATTTGCAGTTACAAGTCTACAGAATAAATTTTATTAAAACAAGGACCACATTCCGGCCTTTCTTGCCAGAACTAAGCAAAAGGAGTATAATAATGGACATAGCAAATTTTTCCAGTTTCTCAATTGTCACAGACAATCTACCAGGAAAAAAGACGTTTCAACCTACGTCGAACATTTAAATGCCCTTATTTTAGATTTTGAAGCTAGGTTTGAGAATGTTTTGACTATCGTAATACCACTGTAGGCAATGCATCCATATGGTCAATTTGTAAAAAAAAAATGCCGGATTACAAGAATTAGACACTAACGAAGATCTTAAATCTAATTTTAGAAACGGTTGTCTGTAATTTTGGCTTTAAAAAGATATACCTGTTATTTATTCCATATTATGGAATATCTTGAGAAAGTTTTTAATTGTTTTTCCGGTTGAGAAGGAGATAACAGTGCACTTGCCGATCTCCAAAAGAAAAAGAAAGAATGGAAACTATTAACTAAGGAGATATTTAGGGTTAAACCTGACAAGATTGGTGTCAAATGTTGAAAATTTGTTATTGCATCCCCAAATTCATCTCTCCCACTAAAAGTATTTGTTTGATATTCAGTTATTTTAATGTATTAACTAAATTAAATTTAATTTAATTAATTAAAATGTATTTTCTTAAGTTTTAAACTCTATACCTCACTGCAGTTAAAAATGTAAATCTTTTATAAAGGAAGTAGCTCTATACCTGCTGTCAAGAACACATTTAAGTTGATGAATTTACAAAAATTTAATATTAGTTTAGTAGGGGTCTACCCTAACCCGAAAAACCTGTCAAGGGGTCTATGAGGCAAAAAAAGTTTGGGAAGCTCTGATGTAAGTTAACGAAATGTTTTTCATGATAAATTGAAATAAATGAAATAATCATTTAGCAGATTTTTTTATTTAATAAAACTGGCCATGTTCATATCAAGAAAAATCCACATTTGGATTTTAAGTATATTTTAATATTATACCAGCAAGTTTTACAAATTCAGTTAATGCATGCATAAGGAAAACAAAACTTTATTTTTTTGATTAAAAAACTTCCCCAACAAATTTAATTTTTTAAATTTTAAAACTTTCACGCGTAACGTTCAAAAAGGGTGTGATGTAAATGATAATAAGTTTATTTTATGAAATTAAACAATTTTAGTAAACTCAGATTTTATTCTAAAAATTCTGCTGATGTAATATATTAAAAAAAAAAAATACCGAATTAAATATCAAATTGAAAACGCATTTATTTAAAAAAATATTTTAACTTTTGAATGAGGCATTACTGAACAGTTTGGCTTCAACTTAAATCAGTAATTAAAGTAAATTTTGTAAGATAGAGAAATAGTCGAAGTTTTCCATTATCACAAATGTTCAATGGAATTTCTTTTCGTTACTTCGTAAATGTCCAATGGTATAAATCAGTTTTAACCACAGATTTATCAATATTTTTCTGTCATTGAAATTAGTTGCAGCGCAGATTCTTGATTTTAATTCAGGAATGGAATGCAAAAAATTGCTGAGTAACATTATCCAATACACTGAAATCCTTCGGTGAAAAATATCTTGATTGTAGTGACCTTTGAATGGCGCTTCCACAACCAATGGTATAGGATATAACGTCTCTGTGGTAGTAACAAGGTATGTCATCCAGTTGAAAAATATAACCTTCTGGTACTTTATTTTTAATGATTGGCATCAGGAAGTTCTGTAGCATGTCCAATTGTTCTCGAGCAAAAAATCATACTTGCGCAACAGGATGATTTTCATGAAACCACAGACAGTATTTCGCTTTTTCAGCAATGTTGTATGTCTCCATTATCGTAATACTGAACAAAAAATGATTATCACTCTAAATATAATAAATAGCGGCAGTTATATGACACCTAATAATATTTGTGAATAAACTTGGAATATATTGCTATTAGTTTGATTTAAACGAGTTAATTTCATATAAGGTATCCGACTACGTTCGGAACCGTGATTTAAAAAAAGCGCATAAATGGATAATGTTCATGATATTTAGTGTCAAAAATTAGTACATATAAAAATTGTTTTAAGGATATTTTGACAAAAAAAATTTTTTAAATACAATATTTTGTGAAAAAAATTA